>SZWC01012671.1:62446-84682 GCA_023375785.1 Penium margaritaceum | reverse complement strand
ACCGCGGCGCGCCCCGCAGCAGCGTGGCCCGCCGCCTCTTCGAGGAGAAGGTGATAGCGCGCGCGCTCATCAACGCCGTCGCGTGCGAGGGCTCCCACCACCACGTGCGGTACGAGCCTCTGAAGAAGACGAGGAGGCGGCTGGCGCACCTGGGCTTCGTGCCCAAGGCCATCAGCCCACGGCATGAAGAGCAGATGCGGAGGATGCTGCAGCGATACCCTCCGGGGTTTGTGTGCCGGGTCGGGGGCTTGGGAGGCCGCGGGGCGACTCCGGGTCCTGGTAGCGATGGCTTGACGAGTGGTGGCGGCAATGGAGGCGGATGGAAGGGTGGTTCGCGGGCAGGCGTCCCCACAGGTTGCATCCTGCTGTCTGTCGAAGGTTCGGATCTATCGTCAGTGTCGGTTTGGCGCGCTCGAGGACCGCATTCCGGTTTGGATGATGATGATGATGAGGATGGGGAGGAGCTGCTTTAGGCTGCTTCCTCGAGCGCATGGGGATAGCTGCACCTCAAGCTGGACGCCTTGCAAGCAGGCAGAGAAGACAAGTGGGCCGCATCTTCGGAAGTACTGGAAGATTGAGCAGGACTTCAAGTCAATGGCAAGCTTGCATGTGGTTACTTTCAGCCCTAGAGACACATTGTGTATTGAGGTGGATTGTGGGAGGCAAGGCCACCAACATCCTTTTGTGCGAAACAAACTATCATGATCTAGATGTGGCCGGCTCCAAAATTGAGACAATTCTCTTGTATTATCATATACATCCACCTCTTTAGCTGGAAAACCTAGGCAGCAGGTTGGGGCAGCAACGTTATTGATGCGGCGTGCGGGCTTCCACGCTCGTTGCTTAAGTCAGCTGCCCTCTCAGTCTGTTGTTCTAGAGTCTAAGTCTGGAAGCTTTGGGTTTGTTGCTCAGAAACGCACGCGCTAGTGTTAACGCCAGAAAGCAATTGAAAACTGAAAGTGGCTGATTAGGAATGAAGAAGAGGCAACAATGGGAGACCCCTCCAAGTTCTAGTTCCCCCCACTGGTGTAGAACTTGTTCCTCAGCTAACCAGCCAATCAGGGAACAATCTTAGACCTATTATGTAGCGAATTGGTACGGGAAGCTTGGCCCATTGGGCCACAACCGTGGTGATTGAGGGTCTCCGACCCTCAACCCATCCCAACCAATCGCCCGCAGGCCAGGGACCCGTTCAAGCCATGAGGAGAGGTTGGCCCGCGCTACACTCCTCTCACCTAGGAGTGGACTCGCCTTCGGCGTCCACAGCGGGACTCGAACCCTAGCGCTCTGATACCAATGTAACGAATTGGTACAGGAACCTTGGCCCATTGGGCCAAAACCGCGGTGATTGAGGGTCTCCGACCCTCAACCCATCCCGACCAATCGCCCACAGGCCAGGGACCCGTTCAAGCTGTTGTGCTTTGTACCGTTCTTGTACAGTTTACTGTGACCACTCGGCCGTGTCCATACTCGTGCAGATCCCTGAGGCAGGCGACCCTGGTGACACCGGCGCGACGACAGGCGGCGGACTACCCGCGTGGAGCTGACCGACCACTGTTCCAGAGCCCCAGATGCCACCGGGACTCTTTGCTGTGTCTTCTACGTCTTGCAGGCGTCTTTCGGCGGACTGGCCATGAGGCCTATTTGCATGTTTTTGCATTGTATGCTCACTGTCAGTCAATGGATGCATGCATGTGACCAGTCGTAGCGTCCGTCTTTTGATTCTGCACGTTTAGGTTCAGACGGCGTAGCATTCTGACATGTGTGCGCAGAGTTATGGCCAAAACAGTGGTTTTGGGCCGGTTTTGGGACAGCTCTTGGACTGCCGCGTGCGACACCCGCCGTGCGCCGCGGCAGGTATTTATGCCTTGGACCTGTCATTTGTCATTTCTCTCTGCATATGCTATATTGAAGCATTCTGACACTGTGCCTTGTGTCTCCTAGCCAAACCCTTGCCGTTGTGTGTACGACCTGTGACTGTCGTTACCGTCTGATCAGGCACTGACGCCCGGTCAGCGGCTGTGTTGCTAGGAAGCTTCTACGCACTTTCTCACAAGCCATGAGGAGAGGCCGGCCCGCGCTACATATTCTTTGGCAGGCAGGGTTTTCTCGGTGAGCCCTGCCAGACGCCCGACAGCCCAAAACCCGGGCGTCGTCCGTTTTGCCTGAAAACTGGACCATACTATCATACTGATGCTGCGAACGCAGTTGTGTGGTCAGAATCAGCTAGAAAAATAGTAGTGAAGAGTTATGGCTGTCCGAACTCGGGTATTGCGTACGACACTCAATGACGTCAAGCAGGGCCACACAACAGGAGACATGGACCCTAGGCATAGCATGACGATGCAGACGCAATGCCACAACCAGAAAAAATGCTGAGTGCATGGAAACAACATCTGTTGTGGTAGTGATCGCCGGTGGCCCGACCGCCGCGGAGGCCTGCCGATGGAGCTGAGCGCATCGTCGTAGGGAGGAGGCTTCAACGAACGGTGCGTGGGCCTCAGCGCGCGTCAGCTCCACCGAGCGATACGCGAGCGGCGTCGAGTCTCGCCGTCAGTCATCTGCACGTCGATGTACACAAGCCGAGAGGACACAACAGAGTACAATGAGACATGCGCGAAAACTAACACTCCCCCATGACTCACAGGCGTAGTGCACATGTGCGGGCAGAGACACAGACAACGACCAGACTCCCCCAGACCACGTAGAGATGCAAGCAGGGACAAAGAGAGCAACTCACGGACGCACGCCGACCGAACTCACAGCCTTCTTGAATGCGTCACGCTTTAGTGCCTTGGTCAAGAAGTCAGCCAACTGTCGTGCTGTCTCAACCCACACGATGCTGATGCTGCTGTCATGCAAGAACGAACACACATAGTGATTCTCAACGTTGATGTGCTTTGTGCGTGTGTGATGCACGCCGTCATTGTCGGCGATGGCCATGGCACTCTCATTGTCAAAATGCAACGTGATGGATGCGACAGGCTGACGTAACTCGGACAACAAACGACGCAACCACACACTCTCACACGCGCCTGAGCCAAGAGCCACGTACTCAACCTCAGCAGTGCTGCATGCAATGCACCCTTACTTGCCATTGTGCCAGGACGCAGCTGTGCTGCCAATGAGAAAGATCCAGCCTGTGCGACTCTTACCGTCCGGACTGCCGGCCCAGTCACTGTCAGTGTATCCCACCGCGACCTCAGACGGCTGACGGCGGAACATGAGACCTTGCCGAGGAGTCGAGACAACATAGTGCAGTACTCAAATCGCGGCCTCGTAGTGGAGGTGACGTGGCTCTTGAGAGAACTGGGCCAGGAGGTTGACGGCGAACGCGATGTCTGGGCGCGTCATCGTCGCCAGGAACACGAGTGACCCGATGACTCATAGGTACGTGGTCACGTCAACTGGCTCCCCCACAACAGCTGGGTCAGGAATCTTTAGCTTCACCTGGCCATCGGGTGACATGGGTGAGGATGCGCTCGGCACGAGTGGCATGTCCTCCGCAAAGCGGGTAGACAGAGTCTGCACAGAGGCGGCCTGGTGGATGTGCAAGACGCCCTGGGAGCGATCATGCTCGAGCTCCATGTCCAGGAAGACTTTGGCAGATCGGAGATCCTGCATCTGCTAGGCGGCATGCAGGAAGTCCTTGACGCGCTGGATGGCAGCCGTGTCTGGCAACGCAATAAGTAGATCGTCGACGTAAACCTGAACAGCGGCAAAAGTCTGGCCTCGCGGACTTACAAACAGGGCGAGGTCAGCGGTGCTGTGCTGGAGTCCGCCACGAAGGAGTGTGCTGTTGATTTCTTGGTTCCAGCACTGAGGCGAGTGCTTCAGGCCATAGAGGGCCTTCTGCAGTCGCTAGACTCTCCCAGCGCCGTCGTCGAAGCCTAGGGGATGCACCATGTACAGCTCCTCACCCTCCAGTGAGCCATGGAGAAACGCGTTGCTCACATCCATCTGATGTAGCTCCCACCCATGCCGAGCGACCAGGCTGAAGAGCGCCCGGCTAGTGGAGAACCGGCCAATTGGGGCAAAGATCTGATTGTTGTCGACCCGAGGAATGTGGGCAAACCCCTTGGCTGTAAGACGGGCCTTGTACTTGTCCAAGGACCCGTCGGGCTTCCACTTGAGCCGAAAAACCCACTTGGCACCGATGGCCTTCCAACCTGGAGGAAGGTCGATGAGGTCGTAGACATGGTTATGTCAGATAGCAGCTAGCTCATTGGCGCAGGCAACATCCCAGTGTGTGGCCTGAGGAGAGGCTCATGCCTCGCGTAGGGTGGCTGGGTCATCCGGACGTGCTGTGGAACGGACTGAGAGAGCGTGTGCATCTCAAGCCCCTGGTGGGATGCGCACGAGTGCAGCCACGGCAGCGTGGCGATGCTCGTGATGGAGCATGACTTAGCCCAGTGCGGAGCCTGGATGAAGGTATGCAATGATGGCCAAGGTGGTCAAGCCAAGGGCCTTGGTGCAAGGGTTCCCACTCACGACCGTGGGAGTGGAGGAGACAGGTAGAGCCACATGGGGTCGAGGCGCCACGAAGCGTGGTGCGACAGTCCGCACGCTCGTCGACGATCTGGGTCAAAGGCTGCCGCCTGGGCCACATGTGTAGCGTGACAGGGCCGGAGATGGCACTGAGTCCAACGGGCCAATGGATGCAGACCGGGTTGCTTGTCCGGAGGGGCCAGTGGATGCAACCGGGGCAGCTGGCCCGGAGGGGCCAGCGGATGCAACCGGGGCAGCCGGTCCGGAGGGACCAGCGGACGCGATTGGGGCTGCTGGCTCGGAGGGACTGGCGGGCGCGTCTGGGATTGCCGGACTGGAGGGGCGAGCGGACACGACTGGGACTGCCGGTCCGGAGGACTAGCGGACGCGACTGGGGCTGCTGGCCCGGAGGGACTGGCGAGCGCATCGGGGACTGCCGGATCGAAGGGGCCAACAGACACAACTGGGGCTGCCGGTCCGGATGGAGCAGCGGACGCGACTGAGGCTGCTGACCCTAGGGACTGGCGGGCGCGTCTGGGACCGTCAGACCGGAGGGGCCAACGGACACGACTTGGGCTGCCGGCTCCGAGGGACCAGCAGACGCGACTGGGGCTATTGGCCCGGAGGGACCAACAGACGCGACAGGGGCTGCCGGCTCAGAGGGACTGGGGGATGTGTCACCCCGAAGCGACAGGATGGAGGACGGACTCACTCCCCCATGCGACGGGATAGACACAGACGAGCCGGAGAGAATGAGGTCGCGAGGAAACAGGTCCTCGAAGAAGAGTGCATCCCGGGACTCGACGATGCAGTGCCGGGAGGGATCCCAAAAGCGCCAGGCCTTCGACTGATGAGAGACGCCGAGGAAGGTGCAGGGACTTCCGCGGGGTGTGAGCTTGCCGCCCTGCTGCGGGACGGGCAGCCACACCACGGCCACGTAGCCCCAGACGCGAGCTGGGCGGAGGTCAGTGCGCTGACCGCACCAATGCTGGTACGGCGTGGACTGGCAGGGAAGGGGACCGTTGGGAATGCGGTTCCAGACCCAGGTCATGTAGGCCATGGCCTCAAAGTAGAAGCCATCGGAGAGACCGGACTCGACCCGCATGGTGCGGACGGCGTCGGCCATGGTACGGTTCCACTGTTCGGAGACACCATTCTAGACGGGCGTATAGGGCGCTGATGTCTCATTGTGGATGCCGCAGGAGGCGAGAAAGGTTGTGGCCTCGCCCATGTACTCACCCACCGTGATCGGAGCAAAAGCGGCAAAGAGGGCGACCAGAATCGCGCTCCGCAAGGACAAGCCAGTCCTGGATGGTGCGGGCGACATCGCTCTTCTGCCCAAGGCAGAAGACCCAGCGGTAGCGAGAGTAGTCGTCAGTGAGGGTGAGGACATAGCGGCCGTGCTCGTTGACGGACTCGGTGGGGAGAGGGCCCATGACGTCCAAATGGACAAGGTCAAGAGGGGCGGACACACGGGAGGAAGACAATGGGTACGTGGACCGGTGTATCGTCCTCTGAGTGCAATCAATGCACTCAGTGGGCCACGGGAGGGGGAAAGTCTCTGGGTCAAGGCCCTTGGTCGGCTGGGTGCGGAGCATGCTGTCTACGGCGGTGGAGTGGACGTGGCAAAGGCGACGGTGCAAGAGGCGAGTGTGCGAAGGAGAAAGCGTGCTGGTGACAAACACATGGCCTGTGGCGGCCGACGGGGAGGAGACGGAAGGGGAGGAGGAGAGACGGGGTACATGCCACAGGTTGCCACGGGCGGTGGCGTACAGTATTACTAGACCAGAAGGATGCAGCGACATAGAGCCAACACCATGCGAGTGCACAACATCCATGCTCATGCGGTCAAGTGCAGTGATGGACAGGAGGCTGAGCTCGAGACCAGGGACGAAGAGGTCATCGGTTAGAAAGACGTCACCGGCAGGACCACGAAAACGAACAACAACAACACCACGGACAGGCAACACCTGTCCGGAGCCCGTCCGGACACCGGAGACATCGCCTACAGGACCGAGCATACTGAAGGCCTCACAAGAGGCCGTCATGTGATGCGTGGCCCCAGAGTCGGGAGGGGGCACGTGTACCACCCGTGCCCGGGCTGGCCACAGTTGTGGTAGACCGAGCCACCACCGCTGGACCCGGTCGACGGTTGCTACTGCTGTTGTTGCGGCGGACCCTTGCCTTTCTTGTTCCGGCTCTTCTTCTTCTTCCCCGAAGACGATGAGGTAGCTGTGGCAAGGGAGGCGACGGCCACTGATGCATCGGTAAGGGAGGCAATGGCAGGGGATGCAAGAGCCTCTGTGCGATGGAGCTTGGGCTCCTGGTGAGCTTACTCAATGCGGAGGAAGAGCTTGTATGCCCAGGGCATGAGGGTGCCCTCGGCCGCCATGGTGGAGAGGACGTCCTGGGGGTAGTGCACGAAGACGTCCGTGTACGCGCTGGTGGCGCCACGCTTGATGGTGAGGAGCGCGGACAGAGGGGGTGGAGCAGATTTGCCGAGAGGACGAAGGATGTCCTCCGCCCGCTGCCAGTAGGCAGTGACCGTCTCGGTCTCCCCCATGTGCAGGAAGTTTTACTCCCGGAGCAGACGGCTGATCTCAGCGTCGCTAGACAAGCGATGGGACCTGGTGAGGACGTGCCATACGGTTGGAGGGTCTTGGATGTTGCCAGAGGTGAAGTCGCTGAGGAAAGGCTCTAGGGCCAGGCGGGAAGTTGGAGGGGCGACTAGGACGAGGGCACGGACGGGGTGACCAGCGTCATACAACTGGTCGGCCTCTGTGGAGTCATAAGGGAGGGTGTAGTATGCCCACAAGCACTCACCTTGAGCCCAGATCCAGAAGGTGAGCTCCCAGTAACTGCTCGCTGGCCTGAAGTGGCGGCGGCGACGTCTCAAAGTCCTTTTGCCTGCGGCCGGCGCCCTGAGTGGGGCCAAGGACGGAGGTCACTGTCTGCCACTGGCGCTGATTCTGCTGCTGTGCTAGGTAGTACGTGGAAGCAGACATAGCTGGGCTGGCGTGCTCTGGAGGGATGAACGACGGCGGTGCACTGGTGGCAGTCTGGGAGGCTACTGGCTGTAGCGCTGCAAGCTGCTGCGTCAAGGCGGCGAGCTGTTGCTGAAGAGCATTGAGGGGGTCAGGGTTGCTGCCAGCGACCCTAGTGGGCTGCTGCTGCTGCTGCTACTGTTGTTGCTACTGTTACTGCTGCTGGTGGTGGTGGTGGTGGTGGGGGTGGTGCTGCTGCTGTTGCAGTCAGTACAAGAAAGGGGGGGTAGGGGTCCCCCCAACAGAGGAGGACCCCTCCCCACCGGGGCTGCTAGCCATGGTTTGGTGTCCCTTGTTTTGTTTTTTTTGTCTTTGTGTTGCTGATATCAGCAGTGGCTTGGGGCGGTGGGAATTCTACCCACCCGTTTTGTTGTCTTCCCCCCTCTCTTTCTTCCCTTTTTCTTCTTGATGATATCAATAGTGACGTCAGTAGTGGGATGCTGGCGTCAGCAGCGACGGTTGTTGGGGCCGCTGTTGTTGCTGTTGTTGCTACTGCTGCTGCTACTGTTGTAGCCGCTACAGTTGCTGCTCCTGCTGCTGTTGCTGCTGCTACTATTGGTGGTGCTTTCGCTACGGCTGCTGTTGCTGCTAATGCAGGTGCTGCTGCTGCTACTGCTGCTGCTACTGCTACTGCTGCTGTTGCTGCAGCTGCTGCTAGTGCTACTGCGGCTGCGGCTGCGGCTGCTGCTGCTGCTATTGCTGCGGCTGCAGTTGTAGTAGCAGCTGCTGCTACTACGAGCTGTTGCTTCTGCCTGCTGCTGCTACTGCACACAGCTGCTACTGGCTGCTGCTGCCACTGCTCGTTGCCGTCGCCTGCAGCTCCCGTTGCTGCAGATTGCTACTGCTGCGTGCTGGTGCCAGTCACTGCACCTGGGTGACATTGCAGCGTGCGTCGTCGCCCGTAGGTGTCGGACGCGGCCTGCCCATCACCTCCTCGCGTCACGCGTTGGGGTCAGTGCTGCGGAAAAATTTCGGCAGCATTTCTCCTGGCCGAGTGGACGTGGGAAAAAATCTGACGCCGCCACTAGGCGGGTCAATGCTGCCGAAAAAAATCCGGCAGCAATGCCCTTTGCATTGGCGCATATGGGGGTCCGCCGGCGTTGTCAAGCATTTGTTTGCCAGTCTTCTGCTGCTGGTGCAATGCTATTGCTCTGATACCAAGCTGGAAAACCTAGGTAGCAGGTTGGGGCAGCAGCGTTGCTGATGTGGCGTGCGGGCTTCCCCGCTCGTTGCTTAAGTCAGCTGCCCCCTCAGTCTGCTGATCTAGAGTCTAAGTCTGGAAGCTCTGGGTTTGTTACTCAGAAACGCGCGCGCCAGTGTTAGCGCCAGAAAGCAGCTGAAAACTGAAAGTGACTGATTAGGAATGAAGAATAAGCAACAATGGGAGACCCCTCCAAGTTCTAGCTCCCCCCACTAGTGTAGAACTTGTTACTCAGCTAACCAGTTAATGAAAAAACAATCCTAGACCTATTTTCTGGCAGACAGGGTTTTCTCGGTGAGCCCTGCCTGACGCCCGACAGCCCAAAACCTGGGCGTCGTCCGTTTTGCCTGAAAACTGGACCATACCATAACACCGACACTGCGAACGCAGTCGTGCGGTCAGAATCAGCTAGAAAAATAGTAGCAAAGAGTTATGGCTGCCCGAACCCGGGCAGTGCCTACAACACTTAGTGACGTCAAGCGGGGCCACACAGCAAGAGATATGGACCCTAGGCATAGCATGACGATGGAGACGCAATGCCACAACCAGAAACAATGCTAAGTGCATGGAAACAACATCTGCAGTGGCAGTGATCGTCGGCGGCCTGACGGCCGCGGAGGCTTGCCAATGGAGCTGAGCGCATTGCCTTAGGGAGGAGGCTTCAGCGAACGGTGCGTGGGCCACAGTGCGCGTCGGCTCCACCGAGCGACACTCCAGCGGCATCGAGTCTCGTAGTCAGTCATCTCCACGCCGATGTACACAAGCCGGGAGGACACAACAAAGTACAATGAGAGATGCGGCATACAATAAGGATGTGCTTGAGCGCACACCTTCTGTGATCAGCATCACTTACTTGGTTCATTCTTAGAAAAACATGGAGGAAAAAGTGGTTGGGGAACATGCATCCATATGTGATTGCGCCAATGTGGTTGACTGTATCTTAGTCATGCATGCCAAGAGAGGTTGCTTCTTGATGATGCCGGGTTGCTGATCCTACAGGACCACACGAGCCGTTTATTTTGACTTGTGAGAAACCACCGGCGGCACATTCATGTAATTGCTTGGCAACTTCCTAGGGCATGCGTGTGTGAAGTAGCAACAAGACACGAGGAAGCACACGGAATGCCATGGATGTGGAGAGCACTTGCCTTGACAGCTCGGGTGAAGATCCAAGACAGGAAGTGAGGTAGGAGCGAGCGAGACTTAGCAACCGGAGAGCGTGTACTCGCAGTGAGCAAGATGCCCTAGCAAGTCCACACCGCCACCCAAGGGTCGAGCCCGACCACTTGGTATTAAATCAAGCGGCGGCTACTCACCGATGCAGGGGTGAACCAAGCATGGTGGCCCCTTAAGGATCAGCACCCGGGAAATGCAGCTCCCCCAGAACCACTCAAGGCAAGTAAACATGATGCAGGGCACGGCAGTGAGAATGTACGCGCCCTAGTATCTTCTGCAATAAAGATAGAGAGTCAAGCCATGACCATGCATGTGCCAAAAGGCACTCTTGGGTGAGGTAGTTGTGCCATGTCGCCAGAGATGCCAATCATGGTAGGATAGCTTGACGTCTTCCTGGGCGATGCCACGTCAGTTACTCTGTACATGTGTGTGCATGGAGGAAGAGTTGAGAAGAGGGCATAGAGATGCGAGTGGTCAACAAACTTCAACACTCACCCATGACCCGCAGGCAAACACCCCACACACATGAAATCACAACAGGATGAGATATGAGACTCACAACATAACTCAACATGGGTCATGGGGACACATGAGACCAACAGCATGAACAATTGACTGAGGGCTTTGGTGAGGAAGTCTCCTCTCTGAGAACGTGTGGCCACCCAAGCAACCTGGACAATGCCAACAGCAATGCACTCACGAACGAAGTGATGCTCAATATTGATGTGCTTAGGGTGTGAGTGATGTATGCCACTGTTCTCGGCAATGGCCTTTGTGCTTTGATTGTCATAGCGCAGAGTGATGCAACAGATGGGAACACACAATTGCTGCAGCAGGCAACACAACCAGATAGCCTCACACGTGCCTGCACCAAGAACAACATCCTCAGCCTCGGCTGAGCTTTGGAAAACACACCCTTGTTTGTCGCTTCTCCAGGAAACGAATGTCCCACCAACCATGAAGATGCACCCTGTTATGCTGCGCGCATCAGATTCATGTACCCAGTCATTGTCAGTGAAGCTGTCAACCACGAGTGAGGGGTGTGCAAGGAAGTACAGACCGACACGTGGTGAGGAAAATGCATAACGTACGACTCGCAAGGCAGCCTTGAGATGCCGCTCATGGGGACACTGAGATAATTGAGACAAAACGTTGACGGCAAAGGCAACATGGGCACGCGTGGTGGCGGCAAGATACATCAGTGAGCCAATTACTCGGAGGTAGTCGACTGTCCACTGTCTCCCCTAGTTTTGAGAGGTCTGAGGATTTCAGTAGTAAGTAGCCCGAGGGAGCCATAGGCGTGGACGCAGTGGGAATGGCAGTGAGAAGCGGACCAAAACACTCCCCTAGGGTGCGAACATACGTAGCCTGGTGCACGTGCAGAGTGCGACATGCGCAATCATGCTCTAACTCCATGCCGAGAAAGACACAAGCTGGACCAAGGTCTTTGATTTTGTATGCCTATAGTAGGAGCTTGGCAGCAGCGACAGATGCAACGTCAGGAGATGCAATGAGAAGATCATCGACATAGACCAGAATGGCGACCATCGGTCTGGTGGGGGCGCTGAGGAACAGAGCGGGGTCTACTGGACTCCTTCGGAATCCCCCTTTTTCCAGGGTTGTCGTGATCTCTTGGTTCCAGCCCCGTGGGGACTGCTTGAGCCCATAGAGTGCCTTGCACAATCGCCACACATGGTTTGTCCCATCGGAGAAACCTGGTTACTGAGCCATATAAATCTCCTCATCAAACTTACCATGCAGGAAGGCATTGTTGACATCCATCTGCTCCAGTTGCCAATCATGCTATGCAACTAGGCTGAGCAATTCTCAGGCAGTTGTGTAGTGACCGACTGGTGCAAACGTCTCGTCAAAGTCAACATTTGGGATTTGGGAGAATCCCTTTGCAGTGAGGTGGGCCTTGTACCGCTGAACGGTGTTATCTGGGTTCAGTTTGCGACGATACACCCATTTGGCCGCAACAACTTTGCGGTCTTGTGATAGGTCCACAAGCTTGGAAACACTGTGCTCTGACAGGGCATCGAGTTCAGCCTTCATGGCTTGTTCCCACAGACAGGAATCAGTGGCCATGCGCGCCGCCTGTACAGTCAATGGTTCAGGCGGACGGGGAGAGACACCAACAGCAGCAAAGTAAGAGGCGACATACCCAGTTACAAACAATGAGAGAGCTGAGTGAAACTCTTGTTGGACGAGGGAGTAGCCAAGGGCAGTGCTGGGATGAATGGCGGAGACAGCTACAGACAGGCCAGAGGTCGTGAGACCAAGAGCATGGAAAACAGGGTCACCAGAGACCACATGGTGAGACTAAAGAGGGAGAGCCTTGAGACAAGCGCCACGCGTGTAGGGTGAGACATGTGGGATGAACTGAGTGTGTGAGGGTGGTGTAGGAGACGGAGTAGGAGAGCGTGTGTGTACGGCGGCAAGAGGAGTAGAAGAGACAGAGGGAGCAGAATGCGCAGAGTGGTCAGGGGACACGGGAAGATAGACGGACTTAGAGAAAGAAGGCAAATCCAAACGGGAAGAGGGTTCAGAGGAACCAGAGGGTGGAGAAGGAGAAGAAGAGGGAGACACAGGAGCAGTGGACTTTGATGGCTCCAGGCCGGACAGGAGAGTAGGAATGGAGGAGGCAGAGGGCCCCAGGGGAGTGGATGAGGCAGCGGGAACTGAGGGATGCACAAAGGGGAGATCAGACACCCCAGAGGGGAGAGAGCCAACCCCATCGCAAGATGGCGGAGAGAGGGCTCCTTGTCTGGAGGGCCGTCCATGAGCCGTGAATCCAGTGTGACTGCCACTGTGGCTGCAGAAGCAGCCAAGATGTGCGACTATCGCTGGGTGCTGTGAGCAAAAGAGGCACGGGGCCTGGTGCGTCATGGAGCTGCAGGCCACTACAAAACAGCGCGGCTGAATGGAGCAGAGTGCTCCAAGCACAGTGGAGGCAGACCGCAACAACAGAGGACTGTTTAAGAGAGAGGGCAGCGAGGGTCTCCGGGCACGCAAGAGTAGGGCCGAGTGCACAAAGAGCACCGTAGTGGGGTGAACCACCAAGGGATGGAGGCTCGGCCCACCGGAGGAGGGCGGTAGACTGTTGTGAACGCTGAATGTCCTACGAAGAGGGGGGTACACACACAACCACTCGTGGGTATGGGCGATCCCGCGATGGGGTTGCTGCGCGAGAGTCACGAAACAGGTGCAGAATACAACACCTCTAGGTGCTGCTGCCAGGAGTTGAAGATGTGGCCATCGGCAAAGATGCACTGCTAAGAGGGGGTCTGTGGTGGCACGGGGCGAGAACGCCGAGAGCCCTCGTGGGCCAGCAAGCCATTGGCGAGCGGTTTCCGAGGGCCAGGATCGACGAGCACTGGGGACTGGTCCTTATTTCTCTGATACCAGTACTTGCTGGGCAAATTCCTAGGGCACATTTGTGTGAAGTAGCAATAAGGCACAAGGAAGCACACAAAATGCCATGGATACGGAGAACACTTGCCTTAACATCTTGGGTGGAGAACCAAGACAGGAAGTGAGGTGGGAGTGAGCGAGACCTAGCAACCGGTGAGCGTGCACTCGAACTTAGCAACATGTCCTAGCAAGCCCACAATTCGAGCCCGACCGCTTGGTACTAAATTGAGCGGCGGCTACTCACCGATGCACGGGTGAACCCGGTGGTGGCCCCTTAAGGATCAGGACCCGGGAAATGCATCTCCCCCAGAACCACTCAAGGCAAGTAAACCTTGATGATGCAGGGCATGGCATTGAGAATGTATGCGCCCTAGCATCTCCCGCAACAAAGATAGAGAGTCAAGCCATGACCATGCATGTGCCAGAAGGCACTCCTAGGTGAGGTAGTTGTGGCATGTTGCCAGAGACACCAATCATGGTAGGATCGCTTGACGTCTTCCCGAGTGATGCCACGTCAGTTACTCTGTACATGTGTGTGCATGGAGGAAGAGGAGACAAGAGGGCATGGAGATGTAAGTGGCCAACAAACTTCAACAATTCAGGGATGGTCAGGCCCTATGGCAATCCCCTTGCGTGGGTGGTGTGGTCAACTGGCCACGATCACCTCGCTGTCTTCTTATCCATACACTTGTCCTTTGTCTTTGATTTTCATTTATAAGTGAGGTTGTGTAGGTAGCTGTGGTTGGTAGACTAGGCAATCAAGCAAGCAAAACAGGTGGAGGGAGTGACGCCATGGATCGGGGGCAAGCTCACGTTACGTAGGAGGATAGAAAGACAAGTGAGTGAGTTGGGAGTCAGCAAAGCGCTAAGCACTGATTGACGGGGCTGTTGTGATTTGTGACATTCCCGTGGAGCTGTACAGTTTACTGTGACCACTCGGCCGTGTCCATGCCTGTGCAGATCCCTGATGCAGACCCAGGAGGCACCGGCACGCCGGGAGGTGGTGGGCCACCCACTCGGAGCTGACCGACGACTGCCCCAACGTCCTGGATGTTGTCTCGGACCTTCCGCACTTTTTCTGCAGCCTGTAGGATTTCATCGGTGGACTGGCCGTGGGTCGGATTTGCATGTTTTGTATTGTGTCCACAGTTCGATGCCGGATGCATGCATGTGACCAGTCATAGTGGCCGGCTTGAGATCCTGCACGTTCAGTGTTTTTGGGAAGGTTTTAGGACTAACCTTGAACTGCCGCGTGTGACACCCGTCCTGCACCGCGGTAGGTATTTATGCTGTGGACCTGTCGTTTGCTAACTCTTTCTGCAAATGCTATTGAAGCATAATGACACTCTGACTTGTATCTCCTAGCCAGACCCTTCCCGTCGTGTGTACGACCTGTCACTGTTATCACCGTCGAACCGGGCAGTGACGCCCATTCAGTGGCTGTGTTGCTAGGAAGCATCTACGCATCTTCTCATGGTATCAGAGCAGCGGGGTATCCCTTGCTAAGCTATGCAGCAGAGACGCAACAGTAGCAGCAACAATGAGAGCCATAGCTAAAGCCACGGTCTCGGGAGGACCTACCAAGCCATGGAGACCCGCCGTAACGGATTGCAGCAGCGGAGACACCCTTGTAACTGCACCACACTACTACCATGGGGCAGCCAAGTGTTGCCCAACCCTCTTTAGCAGCAGTTGAGGCATGAGATGTTCAGAAGGGGTCTGTGAAGGGTCTCAGAAGCTTTACTCAAGTCGCACATACCACCCTCCCCGGACGTGAGAGAATGCAACTATCCTATTTGACCACTATTTTTGACGTGTAAGATCATGTTACAAAGCTCTTGCAAAACCCTATCCATTGCTTCCTCTCCTGCCTCATTTCATGCCCTGTAGGCTCCAGGACATGAAACAACACTCTTAGATCTAGATTTTTCATCCGGATTTTTGACTGAATGGAAAATGGTGACATTTTTGACTTTTTGAAGGCTTTTTTGGTACAAAGCCACCGCCATTGCATTCAACATCCTTTGGCGCATACTCGCTCCAAGTTTCACTTCATTTGGATAACCTTCATGTTGACGTCATCATTGTAAGTGATGACATCAGCACCAACACCAAGTTTTTAGCTGAAACATCATTTGTTACCAGCGTTGCAAATCTTCGAGACACGCTAACGGTTCTACAGTCTGATCAGTTTGACATCCCGGCCCATAATGAGCGCTGACATGGCTCCGGTCGGTGACAAGGGCAAAGGGCCAACAAACCCTTCATCCTCCTCCTCAGGGATCTTGAGCCCACTCTCGCAGGCCACTAAGGACTTGCGGAGTCAGCAGATTGAGATACGTCGTCTGCAGCAGCAGTAGAGTGACACCATCCGTGTGCTCACTGAGCTCCTTTGTGGATCGTCCATGACTCCACAACAGACCTTCGGGGGAGTCAGCCGTGTCATACCTTTCGAACAACAGTTAGCACCCACACCGATGTCAGGAGCAGGACTCGACCATCCATCTCTTGATCCTTGGGATGAGGACCCTGACATGCCATGCATGGAGGATGACACCCACGCTAGTGAGATTCGTCTGCTTCAGGAGCGTCTCCACCAAATTCAAACGAGCTCCCGGCCTCCATAGACATCCATTTCCCATCTCCTAGAGATCCTCCGGAGCGACTTTCCTCGTCCCGGTGTCTTCCCCATCCCTCTTCCTTCTCAGGCTGCGGTTGTCCTTCCTACAGAGTGGCAACCCAAGGACTTCGAGACACCGTCCCTACGGTATGTCAACGAGGACGGCTTTGACTGCTGAGAGATTCTCTTCAAGGTCTGGGCCACGTCACAGGGGGTATGACCTTACTACCACAGCCTATATCAGGTTACGGATCGCGCTCAGGTACTGTTAGCGGCCAGGACAATGCACGGACTCCCCTTACGCCATGCCTTGCAAGATTGTCATGGAATTTTGTCCTTTTCTTGGAGATAACTGACACAGACAAGGGTAGTGACCTATGTTGGGGCTGGGTCTTGGCATTGTCCCTGCTTTCTACAGACTCATGCCACCCGCACGACTCACATTTGCGCCTTTCACTCCCTTCGTCAAGGACCGGTCGAGCCCACAGCCGATTACTGGCAGTGGGCCATGCGCATTTACACGCGCCTTGGGACCTTAGGAGGAACACAGATGTGGGAGCTCCGCATGATCATGCTCGGCGTTTACCTTAAGCG
Organism: Penium margaritaceum; assembly: GCA_023375785.1. Lineage (NCBI taxonomy): Eukaryota > Viridiplantae > Streptophyta > Zygnematophyceae > Desmidiales > Peniaceae > Penium > Penium margaritaceum. The sequence continues at coordinate 68,145 of SZWC01012671.1, read as the reverse complement.
AGCAAACATCTTCTCGAGGTACAGTGACGCCGTTCTTGAGCCCTTCTCCATCTCCCTCCAGCTTCTTCCTTGGGCGCATCAGCTTTTTCTCCAGGTGACTTCCATGAGCAAGGCAGTAGTGGCCCATTGGGAGAGTCCCCTTGCTCCAACGGTCATCGCGTCACGACCGACGTCCCTCTTGTAGCACACTCCTCCATCCTTTGACACATCCTCCTCCTCTCCTTTTGACCCGATTACCTCGACTCAGACGCATGGTGTGGCAACAGCTGCACAAGGGAAGAAGGGGAGGAAGAGGCGCAGTTCAAGCAAGCAGCAGTCGCAACAACAGCAGCCGCCGACCAGTAGTAGTGGACCTACTGTTCACTGCTACAACTGTGGAGGCGCTCATTGCCACACCGAGTGCCATCAGCCGCTCAACTGGACGTGGATTACTCGCGAACTTAAGGTTGCACACACATAGCAGTCTGCGTTGAGCAACACAGCCTCTAGTCGTGCGGCGACCAGGACCGCAGTAGTTCCAGTCTACCCGACGAGCAGTGGCAATGCAGATTTGTGTGACCGCACCATCACCGAGTTTTGTCACCTTCTGGTGCTTCACTTTCAGGGAGGTGCAAGTGTGTTGTCAGAGCCGGGTGGTTCAGAGACTACTTGTTCGTTTGTTCTTGTCGCTCCTGGTGACTTGCGTGGGGGGGCACAACTGACATGTGATGATGAACCTAACAGTACTGATTGGATTCCCGACTCCCACCTTGGTGCCCTTCGTTGTTCCTCCTCGCCTGTTGCTCAGCGTCCGTCTGAGGCCGAGTGATCCATTGCCCGCTGCATAGTGATGTCCTCTAGTCGTGATGCTGGTGGCACCTGGATCATTGATTCCGGTGCCACTTACCACATGACCTGTTGTCGTAGTGATTCTCTTGTTCTCGGTCCTGATGCGTCTATTAGCTCCATTCGCACAGGCTCTGGTCAGTCACTACCGGTCCAAGGTGTTGGGGTTGTGTGCTTTGATGGTCCGTTTGACCCCATTGTATCTCTCAGAGGTGCTTTTTGTGCCTGATCTTGAGCTCAGCTTTCTTTGTGTTTGTGTTTGCACACTGATGGGACTCTCTGTGGAGCACACTGAAGACTGCGACTGTGACTACTGTTGATACTCGTGCCATTGTTCTCTGTGCCTCTGTTGTGGATGATTTGTATTGTGTTCCTTGGACTTCTCCTTCTCCTTACTCTCCTTCCCCTTTTTCTCGTGTGTTTGTCACCGGTGTTCTCTCTGGTGAGCACCAGCAATTGTTGCAAATCTTCTTGTGTCACATGGGCTCAGATAGTGTGTCTAATTTCATTCGGACACAGCTCGCACTCGGTCTTGACGCGACCTCTTTCAAGAGGCCACCCAAGACCGACTGTCTTTTTTGCACTCAGGGTAAGATGCATCGTTGCACTTATCATGACTCCTGCTCTTGAGCACTTCTCTCCCTCGAGTTGGTCCATTATGACCTTCTCGGTCCTCTCCCTCTCGAGTCTTTGTGCGATAGGGGCAGATACATCCTGATTCTGATTGATGACTGCACCTGGATGTGTTGGGTCTATAGCCTGCGCCAGAAGAGCGATGCCGCTCTCGTGGTTTGCCTCTAGCTAGTGATGGCTGCACACGTTCCGCTCGGATCGTGGTGGCGAGTTCCTTGGTGAGATGGATAGTTTTTTCTTCAGCACAGTATTTTTCACCAGGTCTCTCTGCTCCTGCTGCTCCTCAGTAGAACAGTGTCTTTGAGTGGTGGAACCGCACCGTGGAGGATGCGGTTTGCGCTATGCGGTCCGAGTGCGGTCTACCTTAGTCATTCGTGTTTGAAGGATTCGCCTACATGATGTGGCTTTGGAACCACCTTCCGCATGGTCCCCTTCCGGACTACGTTACATCGTACAAGCACTGGTTTGGCCATCATTCTGACGTTCATCTTGCTGGAGTCTGGGGCTCCGTGGCTTGTGTGTGGTACATCGAGGATCAGGGGGTCACTCCAAGGTCTCTCCACGGGGTCACTTGTGTGCCTTTGTGGGCATCTCCCCATGGTTAAAGGCCTGGCGCTTTAGGGAAGCAGCTTGTCGGCGCATTGTTGAGTCTTGCGACACACTCTTCTTTCATTCTCTCACATACCGTGACCTGACCACCATCATGTTGATGGCCGTCGCGCACGTTTCTACCTGTGAGGTTTCTTCGACGGATTGGGGAGTCTCTGCCTACGAGCACCTCTCGTCCGGCAAATGTGTCTCTTCAAGACCCCTCCCCTTCTCAGTCTCCGACCCTTGATGACCCAACCATCATAGCTGTCGGTCAAGAGACCTCTCCTGCTCAGCCTGTTTCTACCTATGTTCCCTCACACCCCACAGGCACACATGATTTTGTATCCATGGCCACCAGCACTCTTGCCTCTGTGTGTGAGTCCACCTCTACTCGTGCTCGTGTTGCCTTGGTCACACCCAGCCCTGTGCCCCCTGCCACTTCACCAACATCTCCTCACACTCCATTACATGCTCCTTTGTCTCAGTTGTCACAAGCTGTGGTCGTACCCATCTCTCAGCCTGAGACGAGCTCTACAAGCCCAAGATACTTGCATGAGCCTGGTGGTCGTCTTCGACCATTGGTCTCTCGAGTCTAGCGTGTGTCAGGTCTCGCACCTAGGCGCTGCACTCGTAGTGCTGCAAGTGGTGACCTTGGTACGAAGGCCCTAGGCCTTAGTGTTTGCACAGAGCACACAGAGGTGCATCCAGCGTGCCCTGCCGGGCACAATCTGGTCACTTGTGAGTGGCGCATTGCTTTTGATGCAGCAGCTGATCTTGTGGTCGTCAAGCCCAACTTTGAGGCGTGTGCACTTGCCACTCACAGCTCTCCCTCAATGGCGCCTGATCTAGGCACAGTGAGGGAGGCTCTCTCATCAGAGGATGCAGACGCCTAGTGCACTGCCTACGAGGATGAGCTTTGTTCCATCCAAGAGCATGGAGTTTACGAGCTAGTCGAACTTCCACCCGGAAGGAAGGCCTTTCAGGTCAAGTGGGTCTTTCGAAAGAAAGTGAGGCCGGATGGCTCACTAGAACGCCACAAGGTTTGCTTGGTCATCAAGGGGTATTCCTAGATCAAGGGCGTTGATTACACTGACACCTTCGGCCCTGTTGGTTGCATGACCTCAGCATGTGCTCTTTTTGGTGTGGTGGCTCAGCATGATTGGGAAGTGCACCACATGGATGTGAACAATGCATTTCTCCATAGCTCTCTCGATGAGAAGATCTATGTGGCCCAGCCACCAGGATTCACGGTGACAAGGTCTGGTCCTTGCGTAAGTCCTTGTACGGCCTTAAGCAGTCTCCTTGGTGCTGGAACCAGGAGATCACAGGTACCTAGACTCGCACGGGATATGTACAGAGTGAGAAAGATCCCTCTCTTTTTATCCGACAGTCACCTCAGGGGTTCACCACCATCCTCGTCTGTGTGGATAACCTCTTGATTGCGTCTCCCTCTATTGAGAGCATGAAGGAGGCCAAGGTAGTCCATCAGACTCCCTACAAGATGAAGGACCTAGGTCCTACAGCGGTGTTTCTTGGCATGGAGATCGTGCGAGACCATAGATGTCAGACAATCCTACTACATCAGGCGTGATACACACGTTTTGTGGGGGAGCATCTCAATGATCTCCTTGGTGCACTGCCCACAGCCTCCACACCTTTCACACCTATTGGGAAAAATACCCTTAAGGTGGACGACCTGACACAGCTTGGAGAGACATTGTACGTGACCTTCTACCTCCAACTTATCAGATCTCTGATATGCCTGGCCACTACCACATGCCCCGACATCGCCTTTTCCATCAATCTCCTTGCACATTTTTCACAGGCTCCACGTGCTAGAGCCCTTCATGCGTTTGTACGAGTGGTGCGGTACGTGATATCCACACCATACCTCAGACTCTGCTTTCGCTGGCAGTGTTTGGTGGTTCTTGATGGCTACACCGATAGAGAGTGGGCCCAAAGATTAGACGGACGTAGTCGCAGTGGCTGCGTATTCCTAATTGGTGGTATTGTTGTTTTCTAACGCAGCAGGAAGCAGGGCTGCATTACACGTAGCTCGTCAGAGGTAGAGTACGTTGTTCTTGGTGCAGGGGCTGCTGAGGCAGTCTGGTTGCAACGCCTGTTCCTTGAGTTGGGTCAGTCAATGCCCACCATTGTGCTTTACTGCGATAGCCAGAGCGCTCTTGCCACTGCAGAGAAATCTGGTGCTTTTCATGCTCACAAGAAGCACGTTGCGGTTGAGCACCATTTTGTGCATGATCTTGTGGAGGGACACGTGATCTCCGTCATATGGGCCGTCACTGACATGCATTGCCCTGAATTCCTAATGAAGGCACTGGCTCGCGGAACGTTTCATGTGGCCATTCATTCTGTCGGGCTTCTCCACTTACCTGAGAGTTGTTCAGTGTGGGGCGTGCTTGTATTACGTTTGTCTTTGCACTCGTTGTTGCACTCAAATCAGTTCTGCACGAGTAGGGACATGCGTAAAGTCGGATCATGGGAGCGTGTTGGGATTTGTGATGTTCCCGTCGAGTAGTACAGTTCATTGTGACCACTCAGCCATGTCCATGGCCGTGTAGATCCTTGATACGGACCCAGGAGGCACCGGCAAGTTGGCTGGTGGTGGACCACCCACTCGGAGCTGACTGAGGACTGCCCCGGTGTCCTGGATTCTATCTCGCACCTTCTGTAGCTTTCTTTTAGCCTTTAGGATTCTATCGGTGGACTGGCCGTGGGCCTGATTTGCATGTTTTACGTTGTGTGTCCACCATTCGATGCTGGATGCATGCATGTGACCAATCATAGAGTCCAGCTTGAGATCTTGCACGTTTAGGTTCAGACGACGTTGTTAAGATGGCGTTGCGTTCTGACTTGTCTGCGCAGAGATACGGCCAAAACAATGTTTTTGGGCCGGTTTTAGGACAGACCTTGATTTTTCGCGTACGACACCCGCCGTGCACCGTGGAAGGTGTTTATGCTGTTGATCTTTCATTTGTGAACTCTCTCTAAAAATGCTGTTGAATCATTATGACACTCTGACTTGTGTCTACTAGCTAGACCCTTGCCGTCGTGTGTGCGACCTGTGACTGTTGTCACTGCTTGACCGGGCACTGATACCCAGTCAGCGGTTGTGTTGCTAGGAAGCTTCTACGCATCTTCTCACTGGCCACCCACACGAAGATCTCAATGTGGGGCCCAGATGCCATCCACGGGTCAAACATGTACCTAGAGCGAACGAGCTCTAGCGGGCTTCTCACACCCAGGCATAAACCGGTCGTGTGGTCCAGTGAGATCAACAGCCCGGCTCACTATGCTAGAAGCGTCCAAACGTGCAAGAATCCAACTACATCGATCACAAGTGTATGTTGTGCATGGACTCCTCCATGTGGGTGTCCCATTCTAGAATGTAGCAGTATGAAACATCAGTATAATGAAGCTCTCCACAATCCTAGCATTGGTGTTGTGATCACCTCTTGACAAATTAGCGGTGTTTCCACCACTGTGCACCACTGTGCATCCTATGTTGTGTTACAACTGTGCACCCGAGATCTTTAGTCCAGGTTAGTCACCTGCAGTGATGATGATGATGATGATGATGTGTATGTGTGTGTGTATGTGTGTGTGTGTGTGTGTGTGTGTGTGTGTGTGTG
>SZWC01012671.1:49036-62333 GCA_023375785.1 Penium margaritaceum | reverse complement strand
CCACTGAAGAACAGTCCACACGCACATGAGGCAAGAAGCACGTCACAAGACAATGAGATGCACAAGACTCATGTCAACCAGGAGTATCATGGGAGTGCAACAGGCCACCAACATGCATAGTTGCTTTAAACATGCCACTGCTGAGGGTTATGGTAAGAAAGTCTACACACTGCTGAAAAGTGTCGACCCAGACAACCTCAACTTCTCCAGAAGCAATGTGCTCATTTACAAAGTGATGCTCAATGCTGATGTGTTTTTTCCGAGAACGATGCATGCCATCGTGCTTTGCGATTGCTTTTGCACTTTGGTTGTCACAGCGTAGAGTGATGCAGCGGATGGGGACACGCAACTATTGCAGCAGGCCGAAAAGCCACCCACTCTCACACGTACCCGTGCCAAGTGCCACGTTCTCTGCCTCACTGGAGCTCCGTGCAACACAACCCTGTTTACCAATATTTGAGGAGACTATAGTGCCGCTGACAAGGAAGATGTAACAGGTGCGGCTGCGAGCATCAGTGTCATGTGCACAGTCATTGTCTGTGTACCCGTCCACCACCACAGAGGGTTGAGCTCGGTCGCATAGTCCCACATGTGTAGTGAACAGTGCATAACAAACAACATGCAGTGATGCCTCAAGGTGTTTCTGGCAAGGCAGTTGGAAGAACTGGACAGGAAGTTGACCGAGTAGACAACATTGGCCCTAGTGGTGGTCACGAGGTACATGAGGGAGCCGACCACACTGAGGTCGTCAGTGGCATCGACAATCTCCCCCAGCTATGCTGAATCAAGTGACTTCAGCAGACGCTGTCATGCTGGAGTCATCGGTGTGGATGCAGTGGGAATGTCCGCAATTAGGGATGCGAAGCGCTGCCCCAGTGTGCAGATGTATGCAGCTTGGTGTACATGCAGACTGTGTTTCTTATGGTCAAGCTCAAGCTCCATCCCAAGAAACACTCGTGTAGGACCCAATTCCTTCATCTTGTATGTGCACTGCACTAGGTCCTTGACTGACTGGAAAGCTGCGGGATTGGGAGAGGAGATGAGAATGTCATCAACATAGACGAGGATGGCCACAAATGGCCCTGATGGGGCACTCAAGAAGAGTGCTGGGTCAACTGTGCTGCAACTATAACCGTCTCGCTCAAGAGTGGAGGCGATCTTCATGTTCCAACAATGTGGTGACTGCTTAAGCCCGGAAAGAGCCTCGCGCAGTCACCACCATCAGGAATGCTGTCCTGGAGTACCCTGAACCACCTAAGTGTGCACAGCTTCTTAGTGCAAAGAGACTTCCAGGTGAGGTGTGTGCTTTGGGTTGCCACAACACCAAGGGTGTAGAACTTAGGCAGAAAAACAGATTGTGAAAGCTGGGAAAGGCTGAGAATCATTGATTGTTACTTGTTTTGGTGAGATTACATCAGATTCTCATAGCATGTGATCTGACATTTCCAACGCATCCAAGCACGCCCAAAATGGTGCAGTATAGCCCCTGCTACGCCCATCCAAGCAACCCTTGGTGGAGCCGCTTTTGGCTCCCGCTGACGCAAGTCGTCTCTGACATGAGCCGACGACGGCTCGAAGCGCCTTTCTTTGATTGACAAGTCAAAGGGCGGCTCGCCCTGGTCCAGGGGACCTTCCTGGTTGCTTCCTCTAGGGACTTGGGGTTTATGGAGCCAGTTGGAGCTGAACACGGACCACCGGCGGTGGAGTATCCCGTCACCCCCGACGGGTACCAGATTCCACCAGCCGCACCACCCAAACTTTGGGTAGGACCAACTTTCTTAATTCTCAACCAAATCGAGCAGCTGAAAGCTCAAAATCACATGGAAAAATCCAAGGAGTCCATATGCAATCAGATTGGATGTCCAGCCACTCTCTAGTGGTCAAACCACGAAAACTACAAACGGCATCCATGGCAAGGGGCACTTCTTAACAATCTCCCCTGTGCACCTTCCATGCTGGATGCCTCATGTTCACTCTTGCTCGTCTGCTCCTACGCCTTCAAGCCCTTCACATCTTGTCAACCCAAGGCTTGCAAGGCTGATGACATGCCAATCCTGGGGCTGCACCTCGGTCCAGCATCCCACGAGCATGTGCTTTGTGCTGCAATGCTGCAGCACAACCTGTCCCGTCTCCACCATGTCGTACGCGTAGTGGTAGCTCACGTCGATGTGCTTCGTCCTCCTGTGCTGCGTTGGGTTGTTGGTTAGCAAGATGGAGCCAGTGTTGTCCTCCTAAACCATCGTAGGCTCCTGTCGCGGCATGCCCAGCTCCCCTAGCAATCAGCGGAGCTACACTCCTTCCTTGACCACCTCGGCCAGAACGATGTATTCCGCCTCCACTGTGGAAGTGGCAACACAGTCTTGCTTCCTGTTGCACCACGGGACCGCTGCACTTGCAAGAAAGAGCACATAGCCTGAAGTAGACTTCCTGTTGTCCACATTGCCAGCGTAGTCCGTGTCAGTGTAGCAGACCAGCCGTAAGGGGTCTGACCTCCCCTTTCCATCGTACTTCAGGTGCGTGTGCCGCATTGACTGCAAGTACCGGAGGATGCGTTCACCGCTCTCCAGTGTAGTGGCCCACGATTGGCCACGTACCTGCTCACCTGACCCACCGCGTAGGCCAGGTCCGGCAGAGTTGCCACCATGGCATACATCAGGCTACCCACCACAGATTGGTTGGGCACCTCCGCCATGTCCTCCTTCTCCTCTTTAGTTTGTGGCGTTATCTCTACACTCAGCTCACAGCTTGTGGAGACCGGACTGCCCACTGGTTTGCAGTCCTCCATGTTGTATCACTTCAGGACCTCGGCCACGTACTTGGCCTGCCCCAGCTCAAGCGTGCACGCCCTCTGGTTCCGTGTGATGCTCACCCCGAGGTAGTACTCCAACTCCCCCATGTCCATCATCTTAAATCTGCTACTTAGCTGCTCATTGAGCTGCTGCAAAGCCGCCAGATCTGATGAACACAGGATCAGGTCGTCCACGTAGAGTGCGACAATCTGATGGAGTCCCTTGCTGTGCCGCACGTACACGCTGTGGTCTGAATCACAGCACTTGAAGCCGAGCTCCGCCATTTAGCCGTCCATCTGCTGGTACCAGCACCTGGGCGCCTGTTTTAGCTCATACAGGGCCTTCCGCAGCTTGCACACCTTGCCCTTCGGCGCATCCACCCCCTCTGGCACCTCAAGGTAGATCTCCTTGTCGATGATACCACATGAATGCCATCTTAACATCCATTTGGTGGAACTCCATGTCCTTTGCGGCTGCCACCACGAGGATCGTCCGGATGCTTGTGAACTTGGCGACGGGTACAAATGTCTCATCATAGTGTTTGCCTTTCCGCTGCGCGTACCCCTTCGCCACTAGCCACGCCTTGTAATTCTCCACCTTGCTGTCCTTGGTGAGCTTCACTTTGAACACCCACTTGGAGTTGATCACCTTCGCTCCCTCAGGCCGATCCACCAACTCCCATGTGCCGTTCTCAACAAGAGATGCAAGTTCAGATTTCATTGCTTTGTCCCACTGCTGCCCGTCAGGCCGTGCAAGCGCCTCTTGCACGGTTGTCGGCTCCGTTGCGGCTGCCATCATGCACCGCACCATACTGACCGAGTGTCCCGTGCTTGCGTCATACCGCTTCGCTGCATTCCGCTACCGCCGGCTGCGATGCGACGGCCTTGGCGACGCTGGCTGCTGGTCCTGTTACTGCTCTGCTGCAACGTTGTCCTCGGTCGCGGGCTTCCCCGCATCGGCTGCTGCGTCCTGCGCTTCGATGGCACCTGCACCTGCTACGTTGCCCTGCTGCGCTCCAGCACTGTCATCCTCCAAAGACCCGTCATCGACCTGTGCAGCGGTTGGCTCCTCCTCACGCTCAAGGAGTTGGAACCTCTGCCCCTCCTTTGGAGAGTGCGCTGTGACAATGTTGTTGCTGCTGCTGCAGTAGCTCTACTGCTCATCAAACATGACGTTGCGGCTGGTACTAACGTCCTGCGTCCGTGGATCAAAGAGGCGGTACACCTTGAGCACATTCTCGTACCCAACAAACGTGTACGCCTTTGCACGCAGGTCCAGTTTGGAGTCTGGTTCATACGCTCTGTCACACCATTAGATTGTGGTGTGTACGGAGTGGTCGGCTACCATTCAATCCCCTGCTCCTTCAGCCATCCTCCGCAGCCCACGTACTCCCCGCCATTGTCGGTACGTAGCGCTCTGACCTTGCGTCTAGTCTGCCTCTCCACCGCTGCAACATACTTCTTCATCCGGTCCAGTACATCACACTTCTGCTTCATGAAGTAGACGTAGAGTTTTCTGCTGCAATCGTCGATGAAGGTGACAAAGTACCGCGCTCCCTCAATGGACGGTGTCTTGATTGGTCCGCACACATCACTGTGCATGACCTCAAGTAGGTTCTCGGCCCGTCGTTGTCCGTCTCCAAACGGCTTGCGCTTTGCCTTGCCCATGATGCAAGGCTCACACTTGTGCTCTGTGGAATCTTCTGCTCTGTCTGCTGCACCGGTAATGTTGAGGCCGCAAACCATCTCGCGCTTCGCCATCTCCTGCACGATTGCGGGAGATGAGTGCCCTAGTTGCCAATGCCACAGCTACAGGTCTGATCCCCCACCTTTTATGAGATTGACGATGCGCACTGGTTGGTCTGCTGCTTCTGCTGCCGAGGGGATGACCTTCGTCTCAAGGATGTGGAGTCCTCCCTTGCGCTTTGCTTCAAGCATGATCTCACCGTCGCTGTGGATCAGCACGACGGCACCTTTCTTGCGGAAAAGCACTTCATAGCCCTTGTCTGTCAAGCGGCTTACAATCAAAATGTCAGCGAAGCCGGGGACATTTTGCACGTTTTGGATAACGCACTGCACCTTTTTACCACCAACCACCACCTCCACGTCCACATCACCTTGGCTGGCCGCAGGTTCGACCTTGTCATTGGCGACCACCATGGAGTTGGCAAACTTGGTGTAGTTGATGAACCCCACCTTCTCGACTTGGGTATGCTCCTTTGCACCTGAGTCAAGGCACCTCTGGTTGGCACCCTTCAGAACGTGGTTCTTCGTGCCATTGAGAAGCGCCTTCTTGCCTTTGTCACCTTTACCGCCGGCCTGTGCCTCCTCCGGACACTCCTTGGCCCAATGGCCCTCCTTGCCACACTTATGGCATGCACCCTTCTTGGCGCCCTTCTTGCCGCCGCCCTTACCGCCGCCTCGCTTGCCGCTACTGTTGCCATCCTGCGTTTTGTTAACCAGGGCAATTGAGGATGATGAGTTCTCGCCACCGCTCCGACGGTGCACCTCGTTGCGGATGTACTCTGCGACTGTGCTGTAGGTGAGTTTATTCTCCTCCCAACCTCCCAGCACGGTGATGAGAGGATCTCAACTGTCAGGTAGATCCACGAGGAGCACCATCGCTTGCATCTTTGTGTCAATCTTCCATCCCACATCATTGCATTGTGAGGCAAGAGACTCGATCTGTTGCATGGCGGAAACGATGTCCTCACCCTCCTCAATCCTCACCGTCAAGAGTCGCTTCATTGCGGAGATCTTGTTGGCTAGGGATGTTGATTGGTGAATGCAGCAGAGCTTCTTCCATGCATCAGCTGCCAGGTCGTAGCCCTGGATGTACCCCTACTGAGATTCATGCAGCGCTGACAATAGGAGCATCAGCTCCTCCGTGTTCTTCCTCGTGAAGGCCGTCTTCTCCTCGTCCGTTGCGTTCACATCTTGAACCTCCGTGCCCTTCATGAGCTCCAACAGTCCCTAGTGCGCGAGGTAGATCTCAAAATGCCACCGCCACAGCCCAAAGCCTGGGTTGCTTATGTAATTTTGGATGGACGAAGACTCTGTCTTCTGTGCCATGTTGAACTTCTGCAATGGACACTCTGAAAGTGCAACGGTGATGTCGCCCGGAGCGACACTCCCGTGCGTTGCGGAAGCCGTGAACGTCTTGGCAGGCAGATCAGGGCTGTGGGCCCATAAACCTTTGTTAGGAAGTGTGCACGACTTCTTAGTGCAAAGAGACTTCCAAGTGAGGTGTGTGCTTTGGGTTGCCACAACACCAAGGGTGCAGAATTTAGGCAGAAAAACAGATTGTGAAAGCTGGGAAAGGCTGAGAATCATTGATTGTTACTTGTTTTGGTGAGATTATATCAGATTCTCATAGCCTGTGATCTGAGATTTCCAACACCTCCAAGCAAGCCCAAAATGGAGCAGTATAGCCCCTGCTACGCCCATCCAAGCAACCCTTGGTGGAGCCACTTTTGTCTCCCGCCGACGCAAGTCGTCTCTGACATGAGCCGACGACGGCTCGAAGCGCCTTTCTTTGATTGACAAGTTAAAGGGTGGCTCGCCCTGGTCCAGGGGACCTCCCTGGTTTCTTCCTCTAGGACCTTGGGGTCTATGGAGCCAGTTGGAGCTGAACACGGACCACCGGCGGTGGAGTATCCCGTCACCCCCGACGGGTACCAGATTCCACCCGCCGCACCACCCGAACTTTGGGTAGGGCTAACTTTCTGAATTCTCAACCAAATTGAGCAACTGAAAGCTCAAAATCGCATGGAAAAATCTAAGGAGTCCAAATGCAATCAGATTGGATGTCCAGCCACTCTCTAGTGGTTGAACCACAAAAACGGCAAACGGCATCCATGGCATGGGCACTTCTTAACATCCACACCTTGTTAATGCCATTCATGAACCGTCGTGGCTGGACCATGTAGATTTGTTCGTCAAGCCTCCCATGTAGGAAAGCGTTTTTGACGTCCATTTGTTCCAGCTCCAAGTCATGTTGGGTGACAAGGCTCAACATCACTTGAGCAGTGGTGTATCGTCCGACCGGTGCAAAGGTCTCATCAAAGGCAATCTCAGGGACGAGCTTTGTATTGGTCAGCTCTCCCATCAGGCTTCAGCTTCTGCCGAGGCACCCACCGAGCAGAGACTGCCTTGCGGCCTATATGGAGATCCACGAGTTCAAAGACGCAATGCTCCTAGAGGGCAGTCAATTCCTCCAGCATGGCCTTCTCCCATAGGTCAGCATCAGCTGCCTTACAAGCCTGCTGCACTGTGGTAGGCTCGGGGGGGGAGTGCAGGAAGGCCGGAGGCTGCGAAGCATGAGGCAACATAACTGGCAACGGAAGACTCAAGAACACTTTGGAACTCATGGGCTACAAAAGCGTAGCCATCTGCTGAGTTGGGGTGAACAAAACCCACGGTCAGGCCTAGTGCATCCAGGCCTGTGGGGCAAACTGTGGGGCTAGCAGTGGAGGACGACGCGCTGGAGCGCATGACTCGCTGGAAGGGCTGTGAGGCCTGCAACGGGCAAGTGGACGCACTATCAGTAGGTGCCACAGACAAGCGTGAGCGTCGCTGAGGAGACTGTGAGGTCTACGGAAGAGCACGCAGTCTCCCCCCACGTATGTAGGGCTCATGATCAGGAGGGGGAACCTGAGGAGTGTCACCTTCGGTGGTGTTTTCCACCTGAGTGGTGTCTGTACCCTGTATTGCAGACTCAGGGGATGAGCTGGGAGTGGAATGCATGGGGAACTGTGGGTGAGTGGATAACAAATCTGGGAACCCGGGACTGCCAGAAGATGGCTGGGACGCGAGCGTAGAGAGACTGTCAGAAGATGGCCGGGACGCAGACTCAGAGGGACTCCAAGAAGATGGCCGAGGTGCGGACTCAGAGGGACTGCCAGGAGATGGCCGCAGCGCAGACTCAAAGGAAGTCTGGGAGGTATCTGACTTATAGGATGTATGAGAGGACAAGGGCTTCGAGGAGGAAGAGTCCTTTTCCCCACTCTCCGTGTCAGACGCCGTGTTTGTAGGGGAAGAAAGGGCTTGGAGATCGGAGGCTCAAACAGATACACCCCCTCCAAGCCGACGTAGTGAGGAGAGAGATGAGGGAACAAGGATATGAGACCGGTCACGAGGAAAGACATCTTTGAAGAACGGGGTGTCGTGACTCTTAATGACACGAGAGCGGTCTGAGTCCCAGAAGCGCCACGCCTTGGACATGGTCGAGACACCCAGAAAGGTGCAAAGGCTGGTGCGAGGGCTGAGTTTGCCATCGCGAAAGTCCTTGGGCAATGAGACGGTGGCAACAAAGCTTCAAACGCGGACAAGACAAAGGGCGACACGATGGACATAGCAGCGTTTAAAGGGGGTGACATGACAAGGAAGGGGACCATGGGGAACACGGTTATAGACCCAGGTCATGTGAGACATAGCCTCGAAGGAAAAGACAAGGGAAAGGGAGGACTCACTAAGAAGAGTACGAACACCGTCAACAAGTGTGCAGTTCCAGCGTTCAGAGACGCCGTTCTGTTGTGATGTGTAAGGAGCAAAAGGTTCCATACACACCCCACAAGATGTCAAGAAGCGGGCCGTGGGGCCCATGAACTCTCCACCACGGTCACAATGAAAGACTTTTAGGCGATGACCACAGACCAGTTTGGCCTGTGGTAGCCAAGACTCGAGAGTGGGACAGACGTCACTCTTTTGGCGAAGGGCAAAGACCCACTGCATGCGGGAAAAGTCATTTGTGAGGTAAAGGACATAGCGACCAACCCCCCCAAGAGCATCATGGACGAGAGGGTCCATGATGTTAGCATGTAAGAGATCAAGGGGATAGGATGTGCGAGACTCGGATGTGGAAAACAAAGAATAATGCATTTTTCCCTGAGCACATCAAGGCATTCAGTGGGACAAGGTACAGGGACTTTGGCGACTTCAAGACCATGAGTAGGTGTGTTGCGTAGCACAATATCAACAACAGCAGTATGGATGTGGCAGACACGGCAATGGAGGAGTTGTGCGCTTGCGGGAGAGGGGGAACGTGCAACTTGAGCAAGGGCAGTGGAGGATGGATGAGGAGCAAACAAGGGTACACGGTACAAGCGGTCACAACGTGTGCCACATAGTAGAACACAACTAGTGGTACTGTGCAACATGAAGGCAGTTCCGCAGCTGGAAGAGAAGTCCATCCCCTGGTCATCGAGAGTCGTAACAGAGAGCAGAATGAGCTCAAGAGTAGGTACATATAACACATTGGGAAGGAATATTTCCATCACAGGCCCAACAAAACGGACTACCCCAACACCCTGGACTGGTACGAGCTAACCAGAGCCAGTGCAAACAAAGCGCACAGAGCCAAAAGGACCTCAAGAAACAAACAAGGAACGCAAGGAGGTCATGTGATGGGTGGCTCCGGATTCAAGGATCTAGAAGCCACCCGACACGAGTACAGATGCAGGGTCACAACTCACGACGGCCATGGCAGAGCAATGAGGGAGGTGCTAACCACAAGTAGCAAGGCTGTGAGTAAATCTATAGGAATTCCACTGCTCAATCCATGGGACATCAACTGGTGAACAACCCTGAACATGGAAAGACGACGGACCACGAAGAGACATAGTGACATCACACGCAAGTGTCCCCTCGACCGAATGTACACTCTCACCTCCCTAATCATGAAGGTGTCTTTGGAGGAAGGCATGAGAGAGTGCAGAGTCCAACTGGCACTCGTCGTCGGAGGGGCCACGGGTGATGACAACGCTAGAGGCAAGGAACCGAGAGGTGTATGTGGACGACGCCCATGGTGGAGGAGAATAGGACCCGGAAGGTGGCTTGAAGACGACACGACTGCCAAACTCTGGAGGCTAGCCCTAGAGAGTGGACAGATATGGATAATCCATAGCTGTGCTGTAGGCAACAGTAGTAGCAAAGGTGAAAGATGGGCGGCCTCACTGGACAGGGGGGGTCGAGGAAGGAAGGGAACCGCCACCTGTCTCGGAAAAGCGTGCTCAGTGCCCATGCATGGCGGATGCAAGGCGTGCATCATCAGGAGGACCTGGGCACTTTGGTGCCGCATGGAGCGCGGCTCCGCAGTTCCAACATGTAGCAGTGTTGGAGGAGGAGGAAGTAGAGGAGGCGCTGTCAGAAATGCGCCCCTTATCGCGCCCTCCGTGTCCGCTGCCACCAGTGACACCCCCTCGGTCTTTGCCCTTACCACGGTCCCCACGTCCACCACCCCCTTGAAAGGCAAGCAAGACGGCTGTCGTGGGTGAGGTGGTGGTGGAAGATGAGGCAGGAGCAGAGGATGATGAAGGAGGGAGTGCGGTGGTAGCTGCTGCAATGGCTGCATGACGGATGCGTTCGTATTCTAGTGAACTCTACCAGTCCGTCAGACGCACGGGGGTGAACTCCCACAGGGCACCAATCCTGGGTGGTGCATCCGCAGGGATAGGTATGGCAGCTAGGCGTTCAAGCTCAGTGGCCTTCACCTCGCGGAAGATGTCGTTGAGCTTGGGGATGAGTCCATTGACAACCGAGAGGACAACAGGGAGCTACCCAGGTGCGGCCTTGCCAAGGTCACGCAGCAGGTGCAGACTCCAAGCCAAGTAGGCACCGGCAGTCTCCATCAGCACGCAAAGAGCGCGTGTTGAACTGAACACTTGGAACACTCTGTGCGGCATGCCCAGTGGTTTGATCAACGCATAAGCGCCAATCGGGTCAGCAAGAGTACGGATTGCAGTGTCGGCACTGTAGGACCCGATCTCGTCAGTGAGACTGTCAGGTCCGACACGAATGAGGGCATGCACAGCGTGGGCAGATTCAGACTCAACGGACACAAACAGGGGGTTAGTAGATGGATGGGGCTCATGATAGTATTCCCAGAGCTGCTCTCCTTGAGCCAAAGCACTGAAGCGGATTTTCCAAGAGTAGAAGGTGAGGTGAGAAGTAAAGTGAGGTGGGTTAGAGTCAAAGTCAGGTTTGCGCTGCACTAATGTTGCAAGTGCTTTGGCAGTAGCTGCCCCAGCGGCGATTGCGACTGCGAGAGGGTCAGAGGAGGATGAGCCATCGGTGATGGATGCGGAAGCGGGTGAGGTGGAGAAGGCAACATCAATGCCAGCAGGAGAGGATGCAGAGGATATGCTGCGCAATGCAGGCTGGAGACGGTTAATGACCAAATCAGCAATGTGATCCGCATAGGCCTCATGGTCAGCTTGTCCAGCACGCAAATTTTCTTCAGCAACACGCTATGCGGTGAGTGCAGCCTGCAGAGCGGTGCGCTCGCGCTGCAGTTCAACTTGAAAGGCATTGTATTGGTCATCGTCGACAGGCATGATGCCAGTGACGTGACTCTGTCGAAAAAAAGAAGATTCCGGCAGAGTTTGCCTTGCCCCAGTGGGCGTGGGAAACATGTTGTGGATACGTCAGGAGTCTGCTGAAAAGCAATGAACCTGAACGCACATACAAGTCAACGCAGAAGAAACAAGGACAATGGCGAAGACCAAGCTCACCAAGCACTGCAGCGAAGGGAGAACAACGGTGGAAGAGTAGCTGCAGCTGAGGAAGATACAATTGCAACAGTAGCTGATGTTGAGACGATGAGGCAGGCAAATCCCGTTAGTACTGCGACGGACAGGGCAGAGATGGCAGCAGCAGTCAAGACCAGCAGTTGGATGTAACGAGCCATTGATGATGATGAAGAGGGCAATGCTAATGCCTATACAGTGGATGCGTGAATAGAGCTGACGGCGTTAGAGAGTGCCGTTGCTGTTGCCGCTGCCACTGATGCAACTGCGTCTGTGGCGGCTGTGATCTGAGTGGTAATGGTGACAGCAGTAGCTGCCAGAGAGCCCAACGGCTGTGTATGCCTCAATTGCTCTGTCTGCAGAAGTGGTGGCTGGTGCACGTGTAGCTCGTGCACTGGTGGCAAAGGTGGACGCAACAGCGGCACTAGAAATAAGGGTGGCGTGCAGAGTAGTCAGGAGGTCAGGAGATGGAGAAGAAGAGGAGTCTGCAGCGGTTGCAGCTGGGGATACGGCCCGGCGTGAGGCGGATTCTCTAGGAGCTGTTGCTGCTGCAGAGGATGGTGCTGCTCCACGAGGGACACCCCGACGACACTGCTAACGGGTTCTACGGGAAACAGGTGGGCTTACACGTGTTGGAAGAGCTCAATGATCACGTGGTGGTACCATGGCCGGTTTGTTCTGGACCGTCGGAGAGTCTTCGGCGGCAGACTGGCAGTGTGCGGCGTACTCTCTGGCGTACGGGGTCGTAGTCTTTACCAGGGTGATACCCCGGACTGCGGCAGCAAACCCTCGACTGCACATCCCGCTCTGCCCTCTCCTCATAGTACACAACCTCGTTGAGGATGCGGTTGCGCTCACGCACGGCCATGGGCGATGTGGGAACGGGTTCAGTTGTGGGAGGACATACCAGCTTGCTGAGCAAGCGGCTGCCCGGACGGGCAGCCTGTGAAGCTGAGAGGAGGTCAATGGTGGGAGTGTCACTGCTGCTGCTGACACCGCGATAGAGACATGAATGAGCGGCTGCGATGCTAGGGACGGTTGCAGTGACCTCAGCGTGGTCACAGGGAAAGGTGCTTCGGCTAAAGCATGGCCGAGAAGTGAGGTGCTGGCAGTGGATAACACTAGTGTCAGCTGCATGGAGCTGCTGTGTGCAGCAGCTGTTGCTGTAGATGTTGCGGTCACTGTGGTCACCGTCGGCACACCGGCAGGAACGTGGATGAGAGAGCGTCTGCTGTGGTGCCAACGTGGTCCTTTATTGTGCAGCGACCGCAGCACGGCTGAGACTAAGATGAACGGTGTCGGAGAATGCCGATGCTATGGCAGCAACTGTGCCATGCATGAAGTCCGAGCAGAACGTAGATCACGGCTGCTGTGTGTGCAGCTGCAGTGGGTGCAGCAACTGTGCCAATCGTTGGCACCACAGTGCACAATCACAGCTGCTGAACCAAGTGAGTCTGTCGTTGCCACAGCGTGGCCATCGTGTGTGCGGAGTCTGTAACATGGCTGGTGGTAAAATGGACAGCGGCGGAGAAGTACCGTTGCCGTTGGTGCAGCCAATTCGATCACTGTTGTGGGCGACTGAGTATAGCACGGCCGAAGAGACGGCGACTATGTGCTGCAACTGAGGCAGAGGCTGCTGCTACGACTAGAGCCACTGCCTTCATACATGAGCAAGCTGTGCTGGATCACCCGTCATATGTGTGTACCATGAAGAGGTCTCAGGACTGTCACGAGGAGGCTTAATTTCTCCTGCTCTGATACCAGTAGGTAGATGTGGTTGCTAGGCTAGGCAAGCAAGCAAGCAAGCAGGTGGAGGGAGCGACACCATGGATTGGGGGCAAGCTCACGTTACATAGGAGGATAGAAAGACAAGTGAGTGAGTTGGGAGTGAGCGAAGCGATAAGCACCGATTGAAAAGTCCACCCACGTGAAGCTCCCGACGTGGGGCCCGGACGCCACCCACGGATCGAACCCAGACCTGGAG
>SZWC01012671.1:37908-48935 GCA_023375785.1 Penium margaritaceum | reverse complement strand
CCATGGATTGGGGGCAAGCTCACGTTACATAGGAGGATAGAAAGACAAGTGAGTGAGTTGGGAGTGAGCGAAGCGATAAGCACCGATTGAAAAGTCCACCCACGTGAAGCTCCCGACGTGGGGCCCGGACGCCACCCACGGATCGAACCCAGACCTGGAGCAAACGAGCTCCAGCGGGTTTCTCACACGACGGCATAAACTGGCCGTGTGGTCCGGTGAGATCAGCAACCCTGCTCACTACACTAGAAGCATGCAAATGTGCAAGAATCCAGCCACATCGATCACGAGTGTACGTGGTGCATGCACTCCTCCAAGTGTGTGCCCCATTCTAGAATGTAGCAGTATGAAACATCAATACAATGAAGCTCTCCACAATGCTAGCATTGGTGCTGTGGTCACCACTTGACAAATTGAAAGCTGTGGCGTGGCTGCCACAGCTTTCTTCCCTGGGGGAAGATCCAACAACTCATGGACACCATGGTCGGTGAGAGAATCAAGCTCTGCTTGCATGGAATGTTCCCACAAAGTGGAGTCTGTTGCACTGCGGCTGCCCTACACTGTCAGTTGTTCAGGTGGGAGAGGAGAGAGCCCAGCAGATGCAAGGCAAGAAGCAACATACCCAGCAACAGGGGAATCAAGAGCCAGGTAGAACTTTTGCTCAACAAGAGAGTACCCAAGAGAAGTGGTGAGATGTACCAAGGATGCAGCAGTGGGCAAGGCAGTGGTGGCCAAACCAAGAGCCCGCAGGCTGGGTTCACTTGAGAAAATAGGTCTAGGTGCTTCCCCATGGTACACTATGGGGACAGTAGGATTGGAGCCAGAGGGTGCAGAGGAGCAAGAGTAAGAGGAGGACGTGCAGGGCTGAGATGCCACAGTATGAAGACAGCCACCACAGAGGTAAGGAGAAACAACAGGCGGTGCATTGGTGGATGCGGAGACAGTAGGCAACTCTGAGGGCTCAGGTGATGTGTGAACAGGATCCGCCGAGATGGGGGGCGACACAGGAGGGAAATCACCCGGAGTGGAGGAAAGGGGCAGAGGAGGAGAGTCACGCAGAGAGGTGACTAGAGTGCATGTGACAGAAGGAGGAGAGGAGCCGGCATCCGGGGTGCGTACCAAGGGGACAAAAATGGGTCCATTAGATGGAGGGGGCTGAGAGCCTCTTCCAGCCCGAGAGGGCAGGAAAAGAGGAGAAGCAGAGGACAAAGCAGAGAGAGGGAGGTTGCAATGAAACAAGATTTCACCGAAGAGGACATCACGTGACTCGATGACACGACAGTGCACTTGGTCCCAAAAACACAAGGCTTTGGAGAAATGAGAGACACCAAGGGACACACAGAGCCGGCCATGTGGGGACAGCTTGCTGCCACGGTGATTGGAAGGAAGCCAACTATAGGCGACAGAGCCCAAGACACGGGAAAGATGAAGGTCACATCAACGACCCATCCAACACTCAAAAGGAGGTACATGGTGGGAAAGGGGACTGTGTGGAACATTGTTCCATACCCACGTCATGTAGGACATGGCTTCAAAGGTGAAGAGGGGAGAGTGACCAGAGGCAGAGAGGAGAGAGAGAATGCCATCAGCAAGGGTGTGGTTTGAGCATTCAGAGACACCATTCTGCTGTAATGTGTAGGGGATAGATGACTCCATGCGAACACTACAAGACTCAAGAAAAAAATAGGTAGGACAAAAGAACTTACCACCCAGGTTGAAGCAAAAAGATACGCAAGGGACGAATACACGCGCGCTTGGCCTAGGTTAGCCAGGATTCAAGGACATCAGTCACATCACTCTTCAGACGCAGGGCGAAGACCCAGCGGTAGCAAGAGAAATTGTCAGTTAAGCAAAGGGAGAAAACAGAAAAAACCACCCAGAAAATCATAAGGTAATGGACCCCTGACATCAGCATACATAAGGTCAAGGGGATGAGATGTGGCGGACTCCACCGTGGTAAAAGGAGAGCAGGGCTTTTCGCCACAAGCACAGTCAAGACAAGTTGAGGAGCATGGAGGCGCAAATGTGGCAGAGTCAAGACCAGCAGCAAGTTGAAGGCACAGGAGAAAAGCAATCGCAGTAATGTGAATGTGGAAGAGGTGCCAGTGCAAGAGGTCCGTGTGTTGAGGTGACAGTGTGAGAGCGACGTGGACAAATGTAGAAACAGCGGAACACAAGGGAAGGGACAAAGGGATGTGAAACAGACGGTTACAACACAGGCCTTGGAGAACCACACAGCCAGAAAAACAAACAGAGATGGTGCCAACGCCACGGCTGGATGAGAAGTCCATGCCTTGGTCGTCAAGGGTGGTCAGAGAAAGAAGGCTGACCTGGAGGTCAGGCACGTACAGAGTTTCCGGGAGAAACAGATCCCCCCCAGGACCAGAAAAACAACGACGCGAACACCTTGGACAGACAGGAGTTGGCCAGAGTCGGTGTGAACAAAGCGAACCAAGCCAACAGGACCNAAGAGAGAGAGAGAGAGAGAGAGAGAGAGAGAGGGGAGGAATGACATGAGGTCATGTGGTGAGTGGATCCGGAATCATTTGTATGAATTCCAGCAGACATGCGGGCAGAGGGCAAAGTGAGACGCACAGCGATGGTACTCAAAACGGGGGACAGACGAAGACTGACCGCTCCTTGAACATAACCTAGAGACAAGCCATGACCTAAATGCTGACTGTCAGTCCTCAATCCAAGAACAGTGAGCAAGCAATGCTCCTTGAACATAACCTAAAGACAAGCCATGAAGGGCTCCATGTGACTCAAATACAAGGGAACGAGACTGGCCACTCGCACCCTCACCTCCCTGAGAACAAAGTTGAAGGAGCTCGGTGAGACAATGCTCCAAGGCGAGCTCCTCATCAGGACAGTCAGAGCGGCGATCGGAGGGACAGGTGTCAGTGAAGTGCCCATCATTACGAGGCAAGGCAGGTGCAATGTAGTGCACGGACGGGGGCCCGTAGTAGGTAGGACCAGAAGCCGGGGGCACCCAACCCCATGAACCGGGCTGCAGAGTGGGCTGCTGGAGCGATGCAAGGGTGGTGCCAAAGACGGATATAGAGGTGGAGGAGGATGAGGATAAGGCCACAGTGGTGGCGGCCGTAGCAGTAGAAGAGGAGTTGATGCCCGTGTGGGCCCAATGAGCATGCATAGTGGATGTGAGACGTGCATCATCATGAGGAGCCGGAAACTTGGGGGCCGAGTGCCCAGATGCATTGCAGTTCTAGCAGGTAACTGGGTGGGTCAGATGCTTTGCCACCAAGGCTGCGGCCACGCCTATATCCACCTCTCCCACCGCGCCCAGCGCCCTGAATGGTATGGGCTGAGGCAGTGGTGGAGGGGGAAGATGTGGAAGAGGAGGAGTTGGAGACAGTAGAGGAAAAGGTAGATGTGGTGGTAAGAGTGGCAAGGGCCACACGGTGTAGCCGCTTGATCTGCAAGTTGCTTCAACAGTCGGCGAGCCCAGCGACAGTCAACTCACAGAGCGGTCCAATGCCAGGAGGTAAGTTGGCACGAACCGGCGCAATAGCAAGAAGTTCAAGCTCAGACAGACAGACATGCAAATACAGTTCTGAGAGCTCTGGAATGAGGCCAGCAACAATGAACAGAAAATAAGAGAGGGGGCCGCGAGCCGCCGTCCTAGAATCGCACAGAAGGCACAGAATACATGCCAGGTACTCACCAGCAGACTCGTTGGTGCGCATGTGCAGGGTGTTAAACTGCATTGTGAGGGCACTCTGTGCAGCATGACCGGTCACTGTCTTGCGGTGGCAAATGAGAGAATAGGCGTCCACTACATCGGTAGGAGTTCTGCATGCCGGGTCAGGGTTACACGTGGTAATGTCATCCAAAAGCCCCTTGGGCCCAGCATTGATGAGGGTACGAACAGCACGTACGGCTTCAGCAGCCTGAGGGACGACGGGAGATTTGGTGGGAGAGTTGTACTCCTGCAGCATCGCCACTTGTGCCAAGGCACTAAACCGTATCTGCCAAAAAGACAAGGTGAGCTTGGATGTAAACTGTGATGGGATGCTCTCAAAGTCTTTCTGCCTACGAGGAAGGAGGGCGCGAGCAAGAGTAGCAGCAGTGAGATGTGGAATGGAGGAGTCTGCTGTGGCACCACAGAAGAGTCAGTTGTAGGAGACGAACTCTCACCTGCAGGCAGCACGACAAAAATAGCAGGGAAAGAGCGGAGACGCTCCATGACCATGTTGGCCACAGTGGTGGCCAGATCATTTTAAACGGCAAGCCCACTATGGGACTCCTCCTCCACCCTACGAAGTGCAGCCTGGGCTTTACTCAGGGTGTCCTGTAGGGTCTCAATGGTTTCTTTGGCTGCCGACATGGTGCTACAAGGGAGCACGGAAGAAAAGGAAGGAGTGATGCAAGAGTGCCAAGAGTGATAGGATGCAAAGGGGATGAGGAGGAATGAGTGCTCACCAAGCTAGCAGCGTGGAAGAAGGGAGAAGAGTGGGGGGGCCACCGCTATGACTGAGGATGCCAGCAGTGCAGCCTAGGTAGAGGCGACAACCACCAGACAGAGGTTCCCGGTGACAGTAGCCCCTGCCACTGCTACTACCACAGAGGTAGCGAGAACACTGGTAGTGGCGTGCTGAGTAAGACTACGGGCTGCGCCAGTGGTATTCAGAACTGCTGTTATGATGGAGGTGTAGATGGAGCTGACAGCACTGGATGTTGCGTCTGCTGTAGTGGTGGCAGCTGTCGCCATGGAAGATGCTGCCACAGTCACCTGCGTGGCGACGTTGGCGGCAGCAATGGCTAGAAGGGTCAGTGAGGTTCTGTCCTCTGTGCACACCTTTGTTGCTCACCCTACTGCAGTCTGGGTTGGGGCCCTGTTGGCTCGTGCGGTCGTAGAGAAGGTGTTGGCTGCACCAGCTGCTGTGTCAAGAATGGTACCTGCCAGGCTGTTAGGATCCGAGTGCACTGGCAGGGTAGGCACAGTGCCTGGGACCTCATGTGTCACCAACGCTTCCGCAGTGTCAGCAGCTGAAGGGCTAGGAGTAGGGGTAGAATCAGCTCGAGGGCTGGATCCAGTGGGTCGCATACCTGGCGGCAGTGAGGGCGTGGATGGTAGGTTGTCAGCTTTGTAGACCTGGAGATTGATCTCTCACTCGTCCGCCTCAGCCTGCGGTGCAAGCTCACCCCGTGAGTAGACCAAGTCAAGCATGCACATCCACCATGGTGTCAGAGTCATTGCTCAGCAAGGGCGGGTCAGAGATCGTCTAATCCTCCCACTGCTCACATGTTGCCTCTACAGCAGCTGTACATGGGGAGTCAAGCTCGTTGTCAGGGGGGCCGCCAAGTGGACATGAATCCAGTGTGGCTAGTGGAGCGGCTACGGTGGCAGCCAAGGATAGATGACACCAAGTACGCAAGGAGACGGGTGTTGTGACGCTGCTGAACAATACTTCTGCTGTAGTGACGGCGCCCAAGAATACAAGGGTGAGAAATACACGTAGTATTGACAGCAGCAGCAGTTGCAGAGCTCAGGAATGCTACACAATACAATGAGTAGCTGCGGCTCCTGCTGTGGACGAAGAGTGCCCATAAACAGATCCAAATTTGGTGGTAGACGTACATGAATGGAATGGGGTGCTGTTGCCGGTAGGTAGTGGTCGCAAGATGCAGCTGGTGCTTAGACGAGGAGGAGTGGCTGCGATTACTGCTGCAGGCAGTAGGTGCCCAATGCCAGCGTCAAGGCTCAGACAAGGAGTAGCTACGCCAACTGCTGCAGACAGAGGGTACCTGATGTCAATACAGGTAGGTGGTACTGTGCGGCTGGGAGGTGCCGGCACCCAAGGATATTTGGTAGTGGGGGTAGAAGCAGCAGTTGCAAATTCAAAGAAGGCTGCAAAGCACAGGAAACAGTTTTGGAAGATGCTGCGGGCAAAGAGCGCCCAAAGACGGACCCGGGTGTGGCGGTAGACGCAGATGAACAGCGCGGGGTGCCATTTGCCAAGTGGTAATGCGACGGCTGCAAGATTTCGCCATTGCTCAGAAGTGCGGAGAGGGATTCGGGAGATGCGGAGGTGGCTGTCGTAATTTTAGCCTCCTTCTCAGTTGCACCAGGGGATAGGCAGCAATAGTTGCCGCCACTGCCGTGCGTGTTGGACTTCTTCCGGCGGTAGATGGTGCAGAAAACCGCAACCGGCCACAATGCCCATGAAATGTTGATCGTGAGGGGAGAATCTCACTGCTCAAATACTAGAAGTTACTTGTCAGGTTGAAATTCAAGAGAGTGTGAGGGAGAATGGGAACGTGGAAGTTCCCACGGGTCACGCACGCCATGGATGTGGATGTTTGCCTTAGAAACAAAAGACAAACAAAGACAAGTCAGAGGTGTCAGGGGTGAAAGTCTAAGCACTGGTGAGTGCACATACGCGTCAAGCAACTGCTCGAGCAAGCATGCACCGTCACCCGGGGATCGAGCCCGACCTCTCGGGATTAACCAAGAATGGCTTCTTACCTGTGTATGGAAAAATGCCGACACGGTGGCCCCCAAAGGATCAGCGCCCGGGACAACATGCAGCTCCCCAAAAACCCACAAGCAAAAAAAAATGATGCAGGGCACGAGAGTAAGAATGTGTAAGGCCTGGAATCTGCCACATCCTAGTAAGATAGTCATCAGGAGAAAAGATGAGGTAAGCTGGTTATGCCAAGAGGCATCCCTAGGGAGCTTGGTGGCTGCATGGTATGACTGATGCCAGCAACCATGGCGATCTTCAACGCTGACTCCCCAGGTACAACCATGATCATTTAATCTCTACATGTGTGTGTGAGCATGTGTGGTGAGACAAGAGGGCATAACAGATATGAGCTGCCAGATTCTGCACACAATTTCAACACCGGCATACAACCACATTCTCCCACAAACCAACCAGGCATGCAATCAGCCATCCACATCGTCCTAAAGTGTGTGCGGGCATACCACCCTGGTGTGCGCACCAAACCAGGTATCAAGAGCAAGATTCATGAGAGTAACTTGTTGGCCCAGAGGCACGAGACCATGGCTACGTGAATGGCATGGACATTGACAGCTCAGAAAAAAGAATGCCCCTCATACTTGAATACGTTGTTGCCTCTAGGGACCACTTGATTTTTGTCGCAGCCATGTTGATTTACACTCTTGTAGAGATGCCTGTGTAAGGACACCAGTTGTAAAGTTACTAAAGATAAACACATAGAAAATTTTGGTTTATAACATATTCGGCCTTTTCTTTGGCCGCGTACACTGAATAACTTCAAAGTGTTACTGCAGTCGGTCGGCCACAAAGAACAAGTTTACTCTCCCTTTTAACTGTAGTTACTAGCTAGAGGTTCCCCTGGAGCTGGGTGGAAAGATGAGCGAGAGTAGGTGAGCTTCACACGCCATGGATGTGGAAGAGTTTTCCTTGGAATCAAATGTCACGACCAAGACAAGAGTCGGGAGGGGAAGAGCGAGAGTCTAAGCACCAGTGAGTGCACACCCACACCAAGTAGACGCTCAAGTGAGCATGTACCGCTGCCCAAGGGTCAAGCCCAACCTCTCGGAATCGCCCAAGGGCTGCTTCTCACCAGTGTATGGCCAGAGACCAACACGGTGGCCCCCTAAGGATCAGCACCGGGATAACGTGCAGCCTCCCCAAACACGCAGAGGCAAACACCCATGATGCAGGCATCGATAGTAAGATTGTACAAGCCCTAGCATCTACCACATCGCATCAATGGTTGTGCCAGAGGGCACTCCTGGGCAGCTTGATGGCTGCTCGATGAGACTCATGTTAGCACCCAAGATGCTCTTGGACTACGGCTCCCCAGGTATGGCCATGGTCATTCAATATGTACAGATATGTGTGTGGCATGTAGATTGAGAGAAGAGGGAATAACAATTGTGAGTGGCCAAGAAACTGGGCACAAATCCAACACTCCCCCATGACCCGTAGGCGTACAGCTCACAGGCAGCAACAGAATGGAACACACACACGTGTACAAGTATGGTGGTGAAGACAGACAGGCAGGCACCAAGCATGTCACCCTGGGTCATGGGGACAGGCAAGACCAACAGAATGGATGGCACACTTACAGAATTTTCTGTTGAGAGCCTTGGTAAGAAAGTCAACCCTTTATGACCGTGTGTCCACCCAAGCAACCTGAATGATGCCAGTAGCAATGCACTCACGAACAAAGTGATGTTCCACATTGATGCTCTTAGTGTGTGAATGATGCATGCCATTATTTTCAGCAATGTCTTTTGTGCTTTGGATTTCATAGGGCAGAGTGATGCAGTGAATGGGGACACGTAGTTGTTGCAGCAGACGGTAGAACCAGACAGCTTTACACGTACATGCGCCAAGAGCCACATACTCAGCCTCTATTGTGGTCCGGGCAACACACCCTTGTTTTCCAATTTTCCTATGGACAACAGTTCCACCAATCTTAAAGATGTATCCTGTTCTAATTCCTGCATCAGTGGCATGTGCCCAGTCACTGTCGGTGAACCCATCCACAAGCACCAAGGGTTACACACAAAAGTACAGCCCAGTTTGTGGTATGGAGAGTACATAGTGCACCACACACAATGCAGCCTCAAGATGGCAATCTCTGGGACACTTAGGAGAACTGAGAGAGAAAGTACACAGCAAAGGCAACATCGGCACGAGTGGTGGTGGAAAGGAATATCAAGGAACCAATGACCCTGTAGTAATCTGTCATGGCAGCTGTCTCTCCCAATTACGACGGCTCTGAGGACTTCAGTAGTGATTGACCCACTTCGGTCATAGTCGTGGAGGCTGAGGGAACAGCCTTGAGCAATGGTCCAAACTGCTCCTCTAGGCTGTGGATGTAAGAAGCCTGTTGGACATGCAAGGTGCAGCGGGAGCAATCACGCTCTAGCTTCATGTCTAGAAATACACGGGCTAGATTGAGGTCCTTTATCTTGTATGCGGACTGTAAGAGATTCTCTGCAGACTGGAAAACTACAATGTTGGGAGAGGCAGTCAAGAGATCATCTACATAGACAAGGATAGCAACAAGCGGTCTAGAGGGTGCACTGAGAAACAGAAGAGAGTCCACAATGATTCTCCTAAAACCCCCTCTTTCCAATGTGGTCGTAATCTCCTGGTTCCAACAGTGTCAAGACTGCTTGAGCCTGTAAAGTGCCTTACGCAAACGCCACATCTAATTTGTTCCATCTGTGAAGCCAGGTGGCTGCACCATGAAGATTTCCTCATCAAGATTGCCATGGAGAAAGGCATTGTTGACATCCATTTGCTCAAGTTCCCAATCATGCTGGGCCACCAGGCTGAGCAGGGTCTTGGTAGTGGTGTACCAACCGACTAGGGAAAAGGTCTTCTCAAAGTCAATCCCTGGTACTTCAGAGAATCCTTTGGCTGTAAGTTGCGCCTTGTATTGATCCACTGCATTTTTTAGTTTCAACTTTTGTCGGCACAATCATTTGGCTGCCATCTCAAATTCAATCCCTGGTACCTTTCTCCTTGGGGGGAGCTCAAGCAACTCGTAGATACAATGGCCAGATAGGGCATCAAGTTCTTCTTGTATAGCTTGTTCCCACGCGGGTAGATTCGTACGCACTACGAGCACCCTGTTCTGTTAGTGGTTCAGGAGGAAGAGGGGACAGACCGGCAGCTGCAAAACATGAGACAACATACCCTGTAACGGAATAGTCAAGACTAGAGGGAACTCCTGCTTAATGAGAGAGCATCCAAGAGAGGTACTGGGATACAACATGGACACAGGGGGCCAAAGAGGCAGTGGTCATTAGGCCAAGAGCACGAAGGCCAGATGAAAGGGTAGGAGAAAAAGGGGGCCGAAGAGCGAGAGTGAGAAGGTAGTGCACGGAGGCGATCACCCCGAGTGTAGGGAGAAACGGGAGCCACAGAGGAAGAATTCTCAGAGGTAGAAGGTGGCACAGAAGTAACAAGTAGCTGGGAGGCAGGCAACACCAAGGCAGCAGGCAGTGCAGATGCACCAAGCGGCTCAGAAGTTACAGGCAGCTGAGAGGCAGCAGGCGGCACAGAAGCAGCGGACGGCTCAGGGAGAGTAGGCAGCTGAGAGGCATGCAACACCGAGGCAGCAAGCGTCTCTGAGGCAGCAGGCGGCTCAGAGACAGCAGGAGGGGTAGAAGAAGACGTGGTTGAAAGACACATCGAGGAGAGAACGGTGGACCAAGA
The DNA here is from genome assembly GCA_023375785.1 of Penium margaritaceum. NCBI lineage: Eukaryota > Viridiplantae > Streptophyta > Zygnematophyceae > Desmidiales > Peniaceae > Penium > Penium margaritaceum. Next base: position 38,745 of record SZWC01012671.1, on the reverse strand, counting down.
GGTCTGAGAAGTGCCTCCCCCACTGGAGGAGGGAGAGAAGCAAGAGAGCATTGGAGAAGGTCACATTAAAGCACATCCTCAAATAAGAGAGCATCGCAGGAATCAACCACATGACAGCGTACACGAGCCTAGAAGCGCCAGGATTTGGAAAAGAGGGAAACACCAAGAGAAACACAAAACCGACCACGGATGAAAATTTTGCCATCCATGTGGTCAGCAAGAATCCAGACAGAGGCAACGGAGCCCCAGACATAGGCAAGGTGAAGGTCAACAGGGCGGCCGGTCTATCACTCAAAGGGCGTGATATGGTGAGGGATGGGACCGTGAGTGACACAATTCCATGCCCAGGTGATGTACGACATCGCTTCAAAAGCAAAGAGAGGAGAGTTACCCGAGGAGGAGAGAAGAGAGCGGAGAGGAGAGGAGAGTACGACATCAGTTAGGGTGCGGTTCTAACATTCGGAGACACCTTTCTGCTGTGGTGTGTAAGGAGCAGAGGACTCAAGACCGACACCACGAGACTCAATAAAACAAGAGGTGGGACCAAAGAACTTGCCGCCCTCGTCACTGCAAAAGACACGCAATACATGTATTGTTGATGGCGGGCCAATCACGCAATGGGTTTTGAGTGCGCTCTAGTAGTGCGCTCGCACCAGGCAAGGGCACTGAAATTGTAGTGTACTCAAATTGTGTATGTACACATCGAGTATGTACATACACTAGCCCCGCATTCATGACCCCCCCATAGGGGTGGTGGTCTAGTTTTCGATATAGGACAAAATCACGCACTGAGTGCGTGATCCGTGTATTTTTTTGTGGGGAATGAGCGCACTGCCC
>SZWC01012671.1:2960-23382 GCA_023375785.1 Penium margaritaceum | reverse complement strand
TAGACTCTAGAGCAGCAGACTGAGGGGACAACAGACATAAGCAACAAGCGTGGAAGCCAGCAGGCTGCATGAACAACGATGTTGACCCAACCTGCTGCCAAGCGTTTCCTTCTTTGGTATTAGAGCCAGAGCATAGCAACGGCAGAAGAAGACTGGCGTATTGGTGCCAGACAACGCCGACGGACCTCCATATGCGCCACTGCAGAGGAAATGCTGCCGGATTTTTTCCGGCAGCATTGACCCGCCTGGTGGCAGCGTCAGATTTTTTCCCACGGCCACCTGGCCAAGGAAAATGCTGCCGAATTTTTTTGGCAGCACTGATCCCCACGCGTGACGCAAGGAGGTGAGCGGTAGGCCGTGTCCGACACCGGCGGGCGACTACACACACGGCAACGTCACCCAAGTGCAGTGACTGGCACCAGCAAGCATCAGCAGCAGCGGCAGGCAAGAGTAGTGAGTAGTGGCAGCATGAGCCAACTGCAGCTGCGTGCAGCAGCAGCAGCTGACAGGAGCAGCAGCTCGTAGCAGCTCACAGCAGTAGCAGCCCGTAGCAACAAGCAGCAGCGGCGGCCAACAACAGCAGCGGCGGCAGCGAGCAGCAGTTGCATTAGCAGGAAGCAGCAGTAACAGGCTGCAGCAGCCGCAGCAGCAAGCCGCAGTAGGAGCCAGCTGCAGAAGCAGTAGCAGCAGCGAGCAATAGCCGACAACAGCCAGCAGTGGCTGCTGCTCCTTGCAGCCCACAGTTCGCTGCAAGCGATGGGCTACTGGTAGCGAGCCCGCTACCCACAACGAGCAGCAAAGCCCGCTTTGTCAGACAAAAGAGAAAAAAACACAGAAAAAAATCAGTCCCCCACTCCACCAGCGCCTTTGCCGCGGCTGCAGCAGCTGCCATAGCTGCTACAGCAACCACAGCAGCCGCAACAGCACGCAGCAGCAGCGTTTGTTGCTGCAACAGCAGCCGCAACAGCAGCAGCAGCAGTAACCACAACAGCCGTAGCAGCAACAGTAGTAGCAGCAACAACAACAACAACAACAGTGACACTAGCAGCAGCAGCAACAGCCGTAGTAGCAGCACCAACAGTAGTAACAGAAGCAGCAGCAGCTACAATAGCAGTAGTAGCAGTAGCAATTGTAGCAGCCGCCCACACAACGGCCGCTGCTGATGTGAGCATCCCATTGCTGACATCACTACTGACATCATCAACACACACAAAAAAGGAGGGGGGGAGAGACATCTACAACAGCAACCTTGCAGATAACACAGCGGTAGCTACTGACGTCAGCCGTCCTACACGGATGTCACTGCTAACATGAGCAGCACAGGATAAAAAACACACACAAACACACACACACACACACACACACACACACACACACACACACACACACACATACACACAAGGGACACCAAAACCCACCATGGCTAACAGCCCCAATGGGGAGGGGTCCTCCTCTGTTGGGGAGACCCCCAGCACCCCTTCCTTATAGTAGCTACAATAGCTACAACAGTAGCAGAAAAAGCAGCAGCAACACCACAAGTAGTAGCACCAACAGCAGCAGCAGTAGCAACGGCAATAGGAGAAGTAGCAACCGCAGTAGTAGCAGTAGCAATAGTAGCAACACTAGCAGCAGCAGTAGCAACAGCAATAGCAGCAGCCCACGGGCGTCGTTGCTGACACCTCTGACCCCCTAACTGCCATTCAGCAACAGCTCGCCGCCCTGACACAGTAACTTGCAACACTACAGCCACTGGCCTCACAGACTGCCACCAGTGTCCTTCCGCCGTTCATTCCTCCTCGGCACACCACCCTCGTAGTGTCCGCTGCCACGCATTACCTAGCACAACAACAGACTTAGCGCTTGCGGCAGACAGTGATCGCCGTCCTTGGCCCCACTCTGGGCGCCGGCCTTAGGCAAAAGGACTTTGAGACACCGCCCCCACCGCTTCAGGCCGGCAAGCAGTTCCGGAGTTGGGAGTTCAGCTTTTGCATCTGGGCAAAGGGTGAGGATATGTGGGCATACTACACCCTCCCGTACGACTCCACTCAGGCCGACCAGGTGTATGACGCCGGTCGCGCCGTACTCGCCCTCGTCCCCGTCGCTCCTCTGGCTTCCCACCTGGCCCTAGAGCCCTTTCTCGGCGACTTTACCATTGGCGACACCCCAGACCCTCCAGCCCATGTGGCACGACCTCACTCGTCTCCGTCGTCTCAATGTCTAGCGACATTGAGACCAGCCATGGGAGTTCAACTCCCTGCACATGGGGGAGGCCGAGATAGTCACTGCGTACTGGCAGCAGGCTGTGGACATCCTCCGCCGCCTCAGCACATCTGCTCCAGCCCCTCTCGCCGCACTCCTCACCATCAAGCGCAGTGCCACCAGCGCATACGCGGACGTCTTTGTCCACTACTCCCAAGACACCCTCTCCACCATGGCGGCCCAGGGCACCCTCATACCCTAGGCATACGAGCTCATCCTCAAGATTGAGGAAGCTCACCTAGAGTCTTGTCTCCAGCGCATAGAGGCCCTCGCCTCCCCTGCCATCGCTTCCATTGCAGTCGCTTCCCCTGCAGCCGCTTCTTCCTCCACCAGCTCCTCTTCGTCGGGAAAGAAGAATTGCCGGAGCAAGAAAGGCAAGGGTCAGTAGCAACAACAGTAGCACTGGACTGGGTCTAGCAGTGGCACGGTCTGCCACAACTGTGACCAGCCAGGGCACGGATGGTACACGTGCCCGCTACCGATAGACGAGGCGTGTGTCATCGCCACCATGCATCACCAGCGGGAGCGCCATCTCGCCTCTGCCGCCGTAGCTGTCGCCACCCCTGACGCCTCGACCCCTTCCATCGGCTCCACTCCTCCGACTGCAACACTAGTACTGTAGACGCCAGCTCCTCAACAGAACCATCCGCAACCGTCGACGCCTCCGTTCCCTTCACCGGGGCAGTCCTTCTTCCATCCGGGCTCCTGCGCCATCACTTCGTACTCAATCTACAATCTCGGGCAGTCCACACGTGAGCGTCAGCTGGAGCAGTTCATTGCGCTTCAGCTCGGCCTGCCTCGCCCTCCCTCCTAGGGAAGTGCAAGTTGCGTCACATCCTCCTTGTTCCCATTGCCCAACATGACTGAGCTTGAGCTGCGGTCGTGTCCTAATTCCTTGTCTATCTCGCCATCCGCTCTGATCTCCTTTGTCCCCTTTCATGACGATCTCGCGCGGTTTGATGATTGGCAATCTCGGTTTGTGCCCCCTTCCACCGCGTTCGCGTCTATCGCTTGCTGCCATGTGACTGTCAGTGACCTGGCAACACCGCTCCAGGACCCTGCTGAGACCTGGATCATCGAATCCGGAGCCACGCATCACATGACGGCCTCTCGCAAGGCCTTTAGCATGCTTGGTCCTGTTGGCGATGTCTTCGCGGTCCGGACAGGCTCCGGACAGGTGTTACCTGTCCGCGATGTTGGCATTGTTCGCTTCCGTGGTCCTGCCGGTGATATCTTCTTGACCGATGTCCTCTTCGTCCCAGGTCTTGAGCTCAGCCTTCTGTCCATTACTGTCCTTGACCGCATGAGCATGGACGTTGTGCACTCGTGTGGTGTTGGCACTGTGTTGTTGCGTCCTTCCGGTCTTGTCGTTTTGCACGCCACCGCCCGTGGCAACCTCTGGCACGTACCTCGTCTGTCCTCCTCTCCTTCCAACCCCTCCTCGTCAGCCGCAACAGGCCATGTGTTCGTCACTAGCATGCTCTCTCCACAGCACACCGGACTCTTGCACTGCCACCTTTGCCACGTCCACTCTACTGCCGTAGACAGCGTGCTCCACACCCAGCCGGCCAAGGGTCTTGACCCGGAGACTTTCCCTCTCCCGTGCCCCACAGAGTCTGTTGATTGCACTCAAGGCAAGATGCACCGGTCCATATACCCTCTATCCTCATCCAGTGCATCCGTCCCTCTAGACCTGGTCCATTTCGATGTCATGGGTCCTCTCCCTACCGAGTCTTTCAGAGACCACGGCTGCTATGTCCACACCCTCACGGAGGACAATTCTCGCTACCGCTGGGTCTTCTNACCGCCCGTGGCAACCTCTGGCACGTACCTCGTCTGTCCTCCTCTCCTTCCAACCCCTCCTCGTCAGCCGCAACAGGCCATGTGTTCGTCACTAGCATGCTCTCTCCACAGCACACCGGACTCTTGCACTGCCACCTTTGCCACGTCCACTCTACTGCCGTAGACAGCGTGCTCCACACCCAGCCGGCCAAGGGTCTTGACCCGGAGACTTTCCCTCTCCCGTGCCCCACAGAGTCTGTTGATTGCACTCAAGGCAAGATGCACCGGTCCATATACCCTCTATCCTCATCCAGTGCATCCGTCCCTCTAGACCTGGTCCATTTCGATGTCATGGGTCCTCTCCCTACCGAGTCTTTCAGAGACCACGGCTGCTATGTCCACACCCTCACGGAGGACAATTCTCGCTACCGCTGGGTCTTCTGCCTTCAGCAGAAGAGCGATGTCGTCTGTGCCATTCAATACTAGATTGTCCATGCGGAGCGTGAGTGTGGTCGATATCTTTGCCGCTTCCGCTCCGATCATGGTGGTGAGTAAATGGATGACACCACGACTTTCCTCGCCTCCCGCGGTATCCACCACGAGACGTCCGCGCCCTACACGCCCGCCCAGAAGGGGGTCTCCGAGCGGTGGAACCGTACCATGGCTGACGTCGTCCGCACCATGCAGGTTGAGTCTGGCCTCTCTGATGGCTTCTATTTTGAAGCCATGGCCTACATGACATGGGTCTAGAACCGGATTCTCCACGGATCCCTTCCCGCCAGTCCACGCCGTACCAGCATTGGTGCGGTCAACGAGCCGACCTCCACCCTGCTCGCGTCTAGGGCTACGTGGTGATTGTGTGGCTGCCCGTCCCAGAGCAAGGCGGTAAGCTCGCCCCCGGCAGGCGTCCTTGCACATTTCTCAGTGTCTCTCATCAGTCCAAGGCTTGGCGCTTTTGGGATCCATTCCGACACTACATCGTCAAGTCACGCGATGCCCTCTTCTTTGAGGAATTGTTTCCATGCAACCTCGTTCACTCCGACTCATCGGTGTCCCTCCCGTCACATGGGGGAGTGGTGAGTCCGTCCTCCATCATGCCGCTTTCGGGTGACACATCCCTCAGTCTCATCACATCACTTTGTCAGGCACATCACTTTGTCCCTTCGAGCCAGCAGCCCCCGTCGCGCCCGCTGGCCCCTCCGAGCTAGCAGCCCCAATCTCGCCCGCTAGTCCCTCCGAGCCAGTAGCCCCAATTGCGCCCGTTCACCCCTCCTAGCCAACAGCCCCAGTTGCGCCCGCTGGCCTTTCCGAGCCAACAGCCCCAGTTGCACCCACATGCCCCTCCAAGTCGGTCGTCCCAATCGCGCCCGCTGGCCCCTCCGAGCCACCAGCACCAGTTGCGTCCATTGGTCCCTCTAGGCCAGTCACCCCAATCGTGTCCACAAGTCCCTCCGGGCCAGCCACCCCAGTCGTGTCCACTAGTCCCTCCAGGCCAGCCGTCCTTGTCGCTCCCGCCGGCCCGCAAGGGCTCGCGGCCCAAGTCGCGTCCGCTGGCCCCTCCGGGCCAGCAGCCCCAGTCGTGTCTGCTGGTCCCTCCGGGCCAGCAACCCCGTCCACCTCCATCGGCCCATCAGACTTGGTGCCATCTCCTGCTCTGCCATGCTACACGCGTGGCCCAGGCGACAGCCTCCGACCCGTGAGCGCGTGGACCGTAGCACCTTGCCCAGTGGCCTCTCGGCCCCATGTCGCTCCACGTGTCTCTTCCACTCTTATGGTCGTGAATAGGGACCCTGGCACTAAGGCCCTTGGCCTGACCTCTTCGGCTATCATTGTAGACCTTCATCATGGCTCTGCACTGGTCTATGCCATGTTTCATCACGAGCATCGGCATGCTGTCATGGCTGCACTCGCATGCATCCCACCTGGAGCTCAAGATGCACACGCTCTCTTAGTCCGCTCCATAGCACGCCCGGAGGATCCAACCACCCTGCGTGAAGCTCAAGCCTCTCCTGAGGCTGCACACGGGGATGCTGCCTGCACTAACGAGCTCGCTGTTATCCAACAGCACCACGTGTATGACCTCGTCGACCTCCCTCCAGGTCGGAAGGCCATCGGTGCCAAGCAGGTTTTTCGGCGCAAATGGAAGCCCGAAGGTTCCTTGGACAAGTACAAGGCCCACCTCATGGCCAAGGGGTTTGCTCAGGTCCCTGGGGTTGATTACGACCAGATCTTTGCCCCAGTTGGCCGGTTCTCCACGAGCCGGGCACTCTTCAGCCTAGTTGTCCAGCATGGGTGTGAGTTGCATCAGATGTACTTGAGCAACGACTTCCTCCATGGTTCACACGAGGGTGAAGAGCTCTATACGGTACAACCTCCAGGCTTTGACGACGGCACTGGGAGAGTCTGGTGGCTGCAAAAGGCCCTCTACGACCTGAAGCAGTCGCCTCGGTGCTGGAACGAGGCGATCAGCAACACGCTCCTTCACGGCGGCCTTCATCACAGCACTGCTGATCCCCCATTATTCGTCAGCTGGTGCGGTCAGACCCTCGCCGCTGTCCTGGTCTACGTCGACGATCTCCTCATTGCGTCGCCTGACATGGGTGCCATCCACCGTGTCAAGGGCCTATTGCACACCGCCTACCAGGTGAAGGATCTCGAGTCTGCCGGAGTCTTCCTGGGCATGGAGCTCGAGCATGATCGCTCCCAGGGCATTCTGCACGTCCACCAGGCTGCCTATGTGGAGACCCTGTCCACTTGCTTTGCTGAGGACCTGCCCCTTATGCCCAACGCATCTTCACCCATGTCACCTGATGGCCAGGTGAAGCTGAAGAGTCCTGACCCAGCCGTTGTGGGGGAGCCAGTTGACGTGACCACATATCTGCGAGTCATCGGGTCATTGATGTTCTTGGCGAGGACAACGCGCCCAAACATTTCGTTCGTCGTCAACCTCCTGGCTCTGTTTTCTCAGGATCCGCATAACCTCCACTTCGAGGCCGCGATCCGGGTACTGCAATACGTCCTCTCGACTCCTCGGTGAGGTCTCATGTTCCATCACCAGCCGTCTGTCGTCGCGGTGGGCTACACCGACAGTGACTGGGCCGGCAGTCTAGACGATAAGAGTCGCACAGGTTGGATCTTTTTGATCAACGCCACGGCTGTGTCCTGGCGCAGTGGCAAGTAGGGGTACATTGCACGCAGCACTGTTGAGGCTGAGTACGTGGCCCTTGGCTCAGGCGCGTGTGAGAGTGTGTGGTTGCATCGTCTGTTGTCCGAGTTGAGTCAGTCTGTCGCACCCATCACATTGCATTATGACAATGAGAGTGCCATGGCCATCGCCGACAATGACGGCGTGCATCACACACGCACAAAGCACATCAACGTTGAGTATCACTATGTGCGTTCACTGCTGCATGGCGGCAGCATCAGCATTGTGTGGGTTGAGACAGCACGGCAGCTGGCTGACTTCTTGACCAAGGCACTGAAGCGCGACTCGTTGAAGAAGGCTGTGAGTTCGGTTGGCATTCGTTCGTGAGTGGCTCTCTTTGTCCCTGCCTGCGTTTTTGCGTGCCCTGGGGGAGTCTGGTTGTTGTCTGTATCTGTACCCGTCCATGTGCACTACATCTGTGAGTCATGGGGAAGTGTTGGTTTTTGCACATCTCTCATAGTTCTCTGATGTGTCCTCCCGTCTTGTGTACATTGGCGTGCAGGTAACTGACGATGAGACTTGACGCTGCTGGAGTGTCGTCCGGTGGAGCCGACACACGCTGAGGCCTAGTCCCTATTTGCTGGAGCCTCCTCCCTCTGACGACGCCCTCAGCTCCATTGGCAAGCCTCCTCAGCGGTCTGGCCGCCGGCAGTCACTACCACTGCAGATGCTGTCTGCATGCTCCCACCGCTGGTTCTGACTTTGCCATTGCGTTTGCAGCATCATGCTATGCCTAGGGTCCATGTCTCTTGCTGCGTGGCACTATTTGGCATCGTGGATTGTCGTAGGCCTGCCTGGGTTCGGGCAGCCAGAACTCTTTGCTGCTGTTTTTCTAGGTGATTCTGACCGCAAAACTGCGTTTGTAGCAACATTATTATGGTATGGTCCAGTTTTCAGGCAAAACAGACAACGTCCGGGTTTTGGGCTGTCGAGCGTCTGGCAGGGCTCATCGAGAAAACTGTGCCTGCCAGAAAATAGGTCTAGGAGTGTTTTCTGATTGGCTGGTTAGCCAAGTAACAAGTTGTACACTAGTGGGGGGGAGCTAGAACTTGGAGGGGTCTCCCATTGTTGCTCATTCTTCATTCCTAATCAGTCACTTTCAGTTTTTCAGCTGCTTTCTAGCGCTAACACTGACGCGTTCGTTTCTGAGTAACAAACCCAGAGCTTCTAGACTTAGACTCTAGAGCGACAGACTGAGGGGGCAGCAGACTTAAGCAACAAGAATGAAAGCCAGCACGTTGCATCAACAACGCTGTTGTCCCAACCTGCTGCCTAGCGTTTGCTTTCCGAGGACTGGTACTCCCAGTGTCATGAGGAGACCCTCTTGTCGTCTGACATGTGTATGATGTGCATTATGCTGGTTTGTCCGCGTGAGCATCACTCCTCTCATGGTCGAGACTGAGACACTTGGTAGGATGTGCTAGTGTCTAGGGAGACCTTAGGTGGGTAGCACATGTGTATGTGTGTGAGTTCACTTGTGAATGTTGTGGCTTGGCATATGCTGTTGTTCCGTGCCTTGGTTCACTTTTTTTGTCGTTGATGGCCATGTCAGCCAGGGGGAGTGTTGGTTTGTGTGGCTTCCACTTGTCACGACCGACGTCGATGGATTCCTTTTCACCCACCATTTGAAAGTTCTGCACAGGTTACCCATATTTTGGGAATCGCATACTGGATTCCCCACTTTTTGTCCGGGTATTTACGCTTTCTCCACTTTTTCTTCTTTTCAAAAATGTTGAAAAAACTTTCGCGCGTTACCCACTTTTAACCATATGACTCTGATACCCACTTTTGTGCTTGGCAGGTCGATCCCGTACACATCGCGAATACTTTCAAACGGACCCCCAGTCTCTGCCACCCACTCTTCGCTCCTTTTTCTCTCCCACCCACATCCCTCCGGCACGTGTTATCTCACTTTCTCCCCTTGTCCCTGCTCACAATCGATGATGAGGGGGGGATGCGAGGGCGAGGGCTCGAGGCCATCAGCCTCGAGCCCTCGCCCTTGAGACGTTGCAGATTCGTCTCTTCGTCGGCGAACAGCTAGCTTTCCGACGGCCAGCGAACTGCTCGGCGGACAGCTCCTGGCCGTCGGCGAGTTGCTGGCCGTCGGCAAGCTGCTGGCTGTCAGCGAGCTGCTGGCCGTCGGCGAGCCCTCGCCGTGGCTAGAACTGGCTTCCGGCTTGTCCTCCGCATTCACGGGGGAGAGGGCCGGCCCACCCCTTCCCCCCCTCCCTCCCCCCCCCCCCACCCCCTCGCCCTTGTGCTCTGCATTGGTCGAGCGTCCGATTCTGCCAACGTCCATTCGGTGGCAGAAATATTGGTCGTGCGACCATATTCCAGCACATTTGTTTGTGGAAAGACGCAACAACCCAAAGCCGTCATTTTACAAACATGACATCAAACAAACTTTCAGAAAATGCCCCCTAACAAAATCATGAGCAAACATCGACCATATCAGAATAAAGTGAAGGCGGTTCCCAGTAATGCACATAAAATGACGCCTCAAAACGTAAACAAATAAATGAAAGAAACGGATTTCATAAATTGTAAAACATATTAAATTATCCCCACTCGGTGAGAAAATGTGACTACAATACCGGTATTCTGTGCATGTCTTCTCAAATGGTGGGCATGGCGTTCACGGTTCATCACTATTCACACTTTGTGGGTATAGTGGTCAATAACTTTAAAAAGTGGGTATTTGGGCAGGCTAACCCTCAAATGGTGGGTAAAAGGGAATTATTCCATTATCTACACATCCACGTTGGCGGTATATGGTAGAGGAAGGTGTGACGGCACGAGGGGCCTTCGGGATGTCCCGAGACTTTCTTAGCATCTACAATAGCGCCGGCAAGAAGCGGTCGATGCATTCCAGCTACCCAACTGGGTAGCTGGAATTCTGAGAGTTTCCTCAGTAGGTTGAGACGCACGCACCCGGTGGACTACACCGGTGTGACAAGGAGACCCGATGGCTGAAGTAGTGTTTCCGATGTTTGGAAAGCCGTTTGTGATGTCTGGACGCTCATTTCGAGTATTTCCAACACTGCTTGTATTTTCTTGGTGNAGCTGTTCCAGTGCCTCGAGGAGACCACATTTGTTTTTCTTGTGGGGTATGTAGTGAGTTCTCCCTGAGGAACTTCCTAGAACCTTCTTAACCACTTGCCGCAACACTAGACGTCAGCGCTAGGTCAGCATGTGACAACAGTCACAAGTCAGAGACAAAACTGCAAGGGGCTGGGTAGGGACACGTACAGAGTGTCAGGAAGCTCAAAATGAGTATAACTGCAGATAGAGATAACAAATGACAAGTCCACAGCATAAATGCCTGCCGCGGCGCACCACAGGTGTCGCACACGGCAGTGCAAGGTCTGTCCTAAAACCGGCCCAAAAACACTGTTTTGGCCGTAACTCTGCGCAGACAAATCAGAACGCTACGCCGTCTGAACCTAGAGATGCAGAATCTCAAGCCGGACACTACGACTGCACATGCACAAGTCACATGCATAAGTCCAGCACCGATTGGTGGACAGAAAACACAAAACATGCAAATCGGGCTCAAGAGCCAGTCCACCGAGAAAACTCTATCGTCTGGAGAGTAAACGCAAAGCACCCCGGCAAGCACCCAGGGCGTCGTGGCAGCACTCTGGCAACTGCTGGTGGATGGAGCCACCACTCGTCGGTGCTCCGGTGCCAGCTGCATCCGCATCAAGGATAGGCTGCAGAAAACCTACAGGAGGTCCGAGACAGCATCCACGACGCTGGGGCAGTCGTCGGTCAGCTCCGAGTGGGTGGTCCACCACCTGCCGACGCGTTAGTATCTCCGGGGTCCACATCCGGGACCATGTCGTCGCGCTCTCCTATACCGCTGCTCTCCTTGCCGTCGCTCGTGACAAGTGGAAGCCACACAGACCAATACTCCCCCTGGCTGATACAACTGTCAACATAACGATGTCTGAGCGAAGGCAAGAGATGATTGCTCGGGCAACCAACCATAGCGAGCAATGATCAAGCATACCATAGCACAGGGTCTCCTCGTGACAATGGTGCATCCCACCAAATGCCCGGGTCTCGACCACATCATGCATGGATCATACATAACACATGTAGTCAATGGGTCTCCACGTCACACCGGTAGAACTCAACAGTTGCGCTGGTCTCGACTAGCATAACCTTGCATGGATAATGCATAACACATGGAGGAAATGGGTCTCCACATCACATCGGTGAAACTCACCAGGTGCGTGGGTCTCGACCAGCATAACCTCGACCAGAGCATCGAGCTACACCCCAAGTAACCTCGCTGTCCTCAAAAGGGTGTCAGGCCAAAGTCCACACACCAACACTCCCCCTCGGCTGCAGAGGCTAACAGTACGAGCAAAGCTGATGGCTGCTCCCCGCACAATCTGTGAGGAGCTAGCACGGCTCCCCCATGGCCACATACCCCTGCACAGCAATAGCAAGGGTGACAACGATGCTGGTGGGATGTGCTCGCACAGAGCCTCACCCCGGAGCGGCGTCGTCGCTGTCATCGTCATCGTTGTCCTAGTCGTCACTGTTGTCATCATCTGCTGATGTGATTGGTGCACCGCTAAGAGCCTCCTCCAAAACAATTGCCTGTTGTATGGCCTCCAACTGCTGAGCTGCATATCGCCTCGTAGCCTCCGCAGCGTTGAGGTGCGTGTAGAGCTCGACAAGCTCTGAAGCGGCAGCCGACCGGCTGGCTACATCTGCGGCATGTAGATGGTCTGTCGCGAAACAAACATGACAGTGGACCTCCATAGTGTGCGTGTCGGCACGAGCCAGAGCCTCCTGTAGCCTTGCGGTCTCACCCCGTAGGAAGGAGTGGAGCTACGCCTGCTCGTCCCACAAGTCGACGTCCTCTACGTCAGTCGTTGACTGAAGTGTCGTCGGGCCACAAGGTGCTGGTAGAGCTGGAGCGCAAGACAATGAGTCACCACGTAAGTCGTTTGGAGCTGTAAGAAGAACTGCTATAAAGACACCTGCTACTTGTCACACACCTGTTGCTCGGCCGTCAGCTGTTGGCCAGACGTCGGCATGTGTAGGTACAGCTGCATCCGCGGCGACGTCCTGGTCATCGAAGGTGCGGTCAGTGTCGTGATGCTCCTCGTGACCCCTGGTGCGCAGCCCATCATCCACCTGCTGCTGGAGGTCCGCATGTCCTAGACGTGCATCCTGTAGATACCACTTGGCTGCCTCGAGACGCCTGTGTACATCCTCCACACACTCCCCGACAGCACGTTGTGTTGGAACATCCATGGTGTAAGAACGGCTGCTGGCCTCCCGGAGCTCGACCATGAGACTCTGCACGTGCGCCTCCGCTCGAGCCACCACTGCCTCCTGCTCGTCGACTGCGGAGCGTAGGCACTCGAGTACAAGAACTGCAGCTCGGACGAGAGTAGCTATGTCCTCGGCTGGAACCGCCGTGCTGTCAGCGACACCGGTCAGGACAGCGAGGTGTCGGAGGTCCACAGCTCGTAATGCATCCTCCATGTCGCACACGCGTACGTCTGCTCTCACCGAGGGGCCATCTCGTGCTCGTGCCGTGGCGACTGCAAGAATGGCAACGCACTGGGCCTCTACGTCTGCCTCCAACCCTGCATTCGACCACTCCACAACGGACAACTGATCCTCATAGATCCTTGTCCTGGTGATCCATCACCTGCTCTTGCTGCCCAGCACTATCTGTCTGAACCACCTGGGCGTCTGCTGGGGCCGAGTATCAGCATCTCTATCACCTCCTCCTGCTACTGCTCCTGGCACCATGGCATCTGTCTCCACACCAGCTAACGCGGGAGCGCGCACACTGTCAGGCGCAGCTCCTTCATCGGTCATCGTCATGTCATCCGCCAGGGTATTAACAAACACCATCTCCATCCCAGACTCAGAGTCAGCGTCGGACCAATCCTCCTCCAATGAAGAGTCTCCATCAGGGTGAACGTCTCCCCCCACCGAACTACCCGCTAGCTGAGTCTACTGTGTAGCGTCATCCGCCTCAATCATCTTACGCTGTCGAGCAGTCACCTCTCCAATGCCGAGCTCCGCCGCGATCGTCAGCGGACAAACCATCCCCCCCACGGCTGACACATCAGCAGGAGCTATGGGGACTCGGCAGACCAATCCGTGGACAAGAGACGAGGGGGTCTCGTCACCGGAGACTCCTCCCACAGTCGCGTCTGATGGTGCTGCCTGTGCGCGCCGTGCAAGACAAGCAGCTCGCCGCCGTGCACGACGAGTGCAAGAACAAGCGGTACGGCTAGGCGCTGAGGGTCTAGCCGTCAGTATGATGCCGACAGCCTCCAAGACGGAGCGGAGGACGATGGATGTAGACGAGAGATCCGGTATACTAGCATCGTCGGAGGACGGGATGCAGGATTGGGAGGAAGATGAGGATGAAGTGGGAGGCAAAACCTGCGGCGGGGTGGCAGCTCGCTCGGAAGTCACGTGGTCAAGGAGCTGCTGGACCATGCGCTGGAGGTTCCGGACCTCCATGTGTAGGGCGGCCGTATCACCTCGCAGAAGCGTTGTGGCATCACTCGGTTATGTATCCACTGTAGGAGGAGGTGGAGAGGATCGTACCCAAGGGGGATGCCACCCAGGAGGACGCTGTCGGCACTGGCGCCAGCCATGCTGCCTATCTCGATAGTAATAGCACGAAAATCCTGAGCACAAGTGGGACTCGTGTCATGGCTGCATCGACCACTGTACCTGTGGCGGCTACCTCGGCTAAGACTGAGGCGCAGACCACGGCGATGGCAACACCCACGGCCACGCTGTGCAGCTTATGTCGACAGCTGAGCGTAGGTGATAATTTCCCACACTCGACCACGGTGGTGCAAAGCACCACGTAGAGGGATACGAATGCAGCAACGTCTCTCAGACGGGGCTGCGATCTCGTCAGTTAAGGCGACAACCTCAGCCGTTGTGTGTTGCTACAATGTTGCACCCAGTGACGATGGCGCAACTATCGCAATGTGCGACCTCAAGTCGCCTTCGGTGCCGTTGATGCTGCACCGGGTGCCGTCGTCAACAGACGATTGTGGCTTCAAGCCACCTTCGCTGTTGCTACTGTTGCTACGCCTGTTGCGGCGGCTGCTGCTACAGCGGTTCCCGCCATCAGCCTACGGTAGTGGCCTCAAGCCATACAAAAAAGTAAAATAATAAACAAAACAAAAATCACCCCTTATTGTTTTTTTTTTTGTTCACCGACGCTCGGCGCGAGTGGAATACACCTTCCCGGACCTTACTCAATTGCCCCACTCGAAGACCCCCATGTCCTCCTTCTCCACCTTTTTTTGTTGTTTTTTTTTGTGTGATGGTGCCACCTCCTCAGGTGCCCCCTTTGGGGATTTCTAGGGTGCTCCACTCGGGCCCTCCCCTCCCCTTCTCTCCTCTTTTTTTACCCGGTCTGGCTCGACCCTCGCTTTGAGCGAGCCCGTCGAGCGAGCTCGCTCGGAGAGCTCGCTCGTTGCGAGCAAGCAGCCTCGCGCTGCTTGCTCGCAATGCAAAGCTACAGTGCAGCTTCGCGGGACGAGCAAGCAGTAGCAATGGCTGTTGCTACAATGGCTGCCACTGTTGCGCGGGCTGCTGCTGCTGCTGTTGCAGCCCACGTGAGAAGCTGCGGCTGCACACTGCAGCTGCCCGCCGGCGCCGCCGCTACTGCTACTGCTGCCGCAACGCCTGGTGCACGCTATTGCGTCTGCAACTGCTTGCCGCTGCTGCTGCTGATGCTGCTGCTGTTGCTCGTTGCCGCCTGCTTGCTGCCATTGCTTGCAGCCGCCGCTGCCGCAAGCTGGTGCTTCTCCTACGAGCTGCTTCTTCTCCTTTTCTTTTGTGTACACACCGGTAGCCAGACACGGTTGCTGCTGCCACCCGGTGCTGTTGCTGTAGTGGGTGCTACCCGTAGCCGCTACTGCTGTAGGTGCTTCCCGCCGCTTATTACTGCTACGGCCGCTGTTGCTTGCAACTGCCGCCGTTGTCTCTGGTACCTCCACCGCTCTGCTACAACGTAGTCGTGGTGGGTCCTTCCATAATCTACTGCTGCTGCTATGGGTGGTTGCCGCTGCTGCTACTCATTGCTGCTGCGTCTGTGCTATACAGCACAACGAGCTGTGGCTTGTTTGCTCTGATACCATGAGGAGCTTCCTAGAACCTTCCTAACCACTTGCCGCAACACTAGGCGTCAGCGCTAGGTCAACGTGTGACAACAGTCACAAGTCAGAGACAAAACTGCAAGGGCCTGGGTAGGGACACGTACTGAGTGTCCGGAAGCTCAAAATGAATCTGATTGCAGAGAGTGATAACAAATGACAAGTCCACAGCATAAATACCTACCGCGGCGCACGACAGGTGTCGCACACGGCAGTGCAAGGTCTGTCCTAAAACGGCCCAAAAACACTATTTTGGTCGTAACTCTGCGCAGACAAATCAGAATGCTATGCCGTCTGAACCTAGAGATGCAGAATCTCAAGCCGGACGCTACGACTGGTCACACGCATAAGTCTGGCACCAATCGGTGGACAGAAAATGCAAAACATGAAAGTCGGGCTCAAGAGCCAGTCCACCGAGAAAACTCTACCGTCTGCAGAAAAAACTCAAAGCACCCCGAAAAGCACCCAGGACGTCGTGGCAGCTCTCTGGCAGCTGCTGGTGGATGGAGCCACCATTCGGCGGTGCTCCGGTGCCAGCTGCGTCCACATCAGGGATAGGCTGCAGAAAACCTATAGGAGGTCCAAGACAGCATCCACGACGCTGGGCCAGTCGTCGGTCAGCTCCGAGTGGGTGGTCCACCACCTGCCGACGCGTCGGTGTCTCCGGGGTCCGCATCCGGGACCATGTCGTCGTGCTCTCCTCTACCGCTGTTCTCCTTGCCGTCGCTCGTGAAAAGTGGAAGCCACACACACCAACACTCCCTGCTGACTTGTTTGAGTTCAGTGGGGGTGACGAAGCCTTGTGCGGCTAGCTCCCGGCGCCCCTACATAAGCCCGCTAGCGGCTCATCTGGTATGCGTTCCAGACTTAGCCAAATTTCCCTTGTTTTTCACTGCACTCACGTTCAGAGCTCATGTTCCTGTTTGCATGGGCCTACATGCCCTAATTGATTTCCAACTACATGTAGAGCTAAACAAAAGGGAATAACAAATGCGAATGGCCAAGAAACTGGACACAACTCCAACATCAACGGTAGGTAACTTCTTAATTGCATCATTGTTGTTTGTAACCCGGGCGGATTTTGATATGAGACTTGTCGAGTGGGGGCTCCTAAACAGGCAAAACACCTACAGCAACATGGCCTTGGTGTCATTGAAGAGAATTCGAGACTAATAGCCTGAATGGAGGTCGAGAGGGCTACAAATCGCAAGTCGTGCAATTTTATGCGTGAGCAATAAATGTGTCAATGATGTGTTGTGATGTTGTCAGTCATACACAGTTGTACAGTTGGTTGTGACCACTCGGCCGTGTCCATGCTCGTGCAGATCCTTGAGGCGGACCCAGCTGGAGACAGGGTTCCCTGAGGTGATGTTCCACCCGCTGGAGGCAGCCTGGCAGCCTACCCAGTGTACCAGAGGGCTCCCACAGCCCACAGACTACGTTTGGAGGTCTTCAGGATTTTCTCGGTGGACAGCCCTGCCAGGCTGATTAACATGTTTGTTTTCTTACACTCTCCGGCTGTTCCTGGACGTAGGCGTGTGACCAGTCGTTGTGTCTGTCTTTTTGTCGTGCATCCATAGGATCAGACGGCCCTCCGTTTGGACGCTTGTGCGCAGAATTATGGCCAAAACAGTGGTTTTGGGCCGGTTCAGGTTTGACAGGCACCGCCGTGTGCACTACCCGCCGTGAGCCACAGCGGCTATTTATGTTGTGGACCTGTCATTTGTTATTTCTCTCTGCATTAACTTCAGTTGAAGCTTGAGATACAAGTGCACGTGTCTCTCCCTACCCTTGCTGTCCCTTGCATGACCTGTGTGTCAACCAGCCAGACCCGTGCTGTCAGGCTAGCAAGCAGAAAGGCTAGGAAGCTTCCTGGAATCTTTTCATGGTATCAGAGCAGGAGAGCCAGTGCTCGTCGTGCTGCACAGCAGAGACGCAGCAGCTGCAGCAGTAGTGAGCAGCAGCAGTGGCAGCAGCCCACAGCAGCAGCAGCAGGTCCTGGTTGGACCCATCACCACCCTGAGTCGCTTGAAGCGACAAGAGCACGCAGCGACGCATATTCCATCATCCTGATGCGTCAGAAACCGCAACGGCAGGTTCGTGCTGCAGCTGCAGCGTGTCACAACGGCTTGAGGCTGTTGGGGCCCTTGCGCGCAGCAGCAGCCGGTCCGAGGCCGCCCGTGTGGCGACTTGGAGCCGCAAACCGGGCGAGCAACAGCACCATCAGCGAGCAACAGCAGCAGCGGCGGCCATGGCCACTCAGGCACCAGAGGCACCAGTACCTTTTGTAGGTGCTGACTCCAGCCGTGCAGCTTCCTGGAAGCCGCACGGACGTGGAGGAGCCGCAGACGCAAATCGCGTCAGCCGCCATCCTCTCTTCACCTGCCTGTGCCGGACTCAAATAGCCACCAAAAGTTGCGTGCTATGGCTCGTTGGAAAGCTTAGATCTCAATATTTCCATCGCGCCCTTCCTCGCCTCATTTGGAGCTCTGTAGCCTCCAGCATTCACCGTTCCGCATCACTGATTTGAATTTTTTCATTTTTTCGGCCTGAGCACAAAATCAGGTCGTTTTGGCCTTTTTCCCCACTTTTTGAAGACAGAAATTTCACCATTTTCTTCAGCATCCTCAGACGCCTCTGTGGTCCAAATTTCGCTTCATTTGGACAACCTTCAACTTTTAGTGGTGAAAATTCAATTTTTTAAATTTTCAGCACTTAGCCGATTTTTTGGTCAGAAGGTCGACTTTTGCCACCGTCCTAAAACGGCGAGAAACGCTGACGGTTCTGCGTTCGGACGACTTTCGCACCGCCTCAGCATGGAGCCGAGCAGCTCCAAGGGCAAAGAGCTGGAGGACACCGTAACGAGCGGGGGCCGCAGCCCACGCTCAAAGGCGATTGACTTCCTGCTGGTGGAGCAGTCGTCACTCCGCCAGCGCCAGGATGAGCAGTCAGCTATGCTGCGACAGATCCGCGATGCCTTGGTCTCTCTGTCTGGGACACCGGGACATCAGCCCAGGAGAGAGAGAGAGGCAACCCCATCGGCCCAGGAGTCTGCTGGCCCCACTGCCGCCCCTGCGCAGAGACGAGAGTCCATGGTCGAGGATTGGGATCAGGCGCCACCTCCCACTAGGGAGGACGCGCTTCGCCGGCTGATGGAGCAGATGAGGAGCCTGCGCATTGAGACACAGGCGCCCAGTCCGAGGGGACAGCAGCAGCAGCATCAGCAGCAGTAGCAGCAGACCGACCCGCGTCAGGTCTCGGGTGCCGCTGGAGGAGCAGCGTTGATGCCTTTCATGCCCTCCCCACGCCCGCTCCTAGCACCACCAAAGGTCCAGCTCCCCACGGAGCGACGACCCAAGGACTTCGAGACTTCCCCGCCTCGCTACGACAGCAAGGCGGGGTTTGACTGTTGGGAGGTGCTGTTTCAGGTATGGGCAGACTCAGAGGGAGTCTGGCCCTACTACCACAGCCAGTACCAGACGGCTGATCCGCTCCAGTCCCAGACGGCAGCGCGTGCCATGCGTGGACTGTTGTATGCAGTTCCACAGGAGACAGTGGTCAACTTCCGCCCCTTCCTGGGCGCGCCTGGGACAGGAGCAGGCGCAGACCCGCGCCGCGGCTGGGAGCTGGCGCTGACCCTTTTTGCAGCAGAGACTCACGCGACCCGGTCAGCGCGCCTTCGCGAGTTCCACTCCCTTCATCAGGGATCCTCGGAGTCAGCAACTGATTATTGGCGTCGGGCCATGCGCCTGTACACTCGTCTGGGCACCGGAGGCGGCTCTCAGCTCTGGGCGCTGGACACAATCATGCTGGGAGTGCGCCCCGAGCTCACTGACACCTTTTCCCGCCTCGACCAGGACGTCCTCGCGTCCATGTCCGACACCCTGCAGCTGTTGCCCTGGGCGCAGCGGTACTTCATCCAGGTCGCGACAGCTGACGAGGCAGCCCGCGTGCATCGGCAGGGCGCCATGGCCGCAGCAGTAGTGGGAGTGACGTCCTCTACGCCTTCCACACCGTCGTCCACCTTCACCCCCACCAGCTCCACCTCTGCCTCTCCCGCTTACTCCCCTGCTACTCCGACAGCCACTGCAGCAACCGTGAAGGGGAAGAAGGGGAAGAAGAAGAGGGGACTGCAGCAGCCTTCCGGTGGCACCGGACGAGCGGTCCGCTGCCACAACTGCGGCGGACCTCATCGCTACACTGAGTGTTAGCAGGAGCTGGACTGGGCGAGGACCACCCGCGGTCTTCAGGCAGCCCACGAGGAGCGGATCCGCACTGGAGCAACAGCCCGTGCCGCAGCGACCTCGGGGGCAGCACCGGCGGCAGATCCTCCGCCATCCGGGGGGAGTACCACGCCGGACCCGAGGGACCAGACCATCGTGGAGCTACGTCGACTGCTGGCACTTCCCTCACAGGGAGGTGCGAATGTGCTGTCACAGCCGAGTGGTCCACAGACTGACTGTCCATGTGTGTTTGTGGCACGTGGTCGCACTTGTGGGGGGGCTACGTCGCCTGGTGAGGATGAGTCTGATAGCACAGAGTGGTTGGATGAGTCGCATCGGCGTGCATTGTCACGCTGTCCTGCCACACCTGCTGAGCGTCCAGCAAAGGCAGCGTGCTCCGTTGCTCGTTGTACCGTGACCACCACAGGTCGTGAGGCGAGTGGCCACTGGATCATTGACTCAGGGGCCACTCACCACATGACCTGCGACTGTACCGCCTTTGTCGTGCTTGGTCCTGTTGGGTCTGTTCGGTCAGTGCGGACAGGTTCTGGGCAGTCACTACCTGTTCAGGGGACAGGGTTCGTACGGTTCGATGGTCCGTCTGGTCCCGTGTATCTTTTTGACGTGCTTTTCGTGCCTGATCTCGAGCTCAGCCTGCTCTCTGTCCGTACCTGCACGAGGATGGGTCTCTCCGTTCACCACTCCATTGATGATGCCACGATCAGTGCACTTGACACTTCCACGGTTGTGTTGCGTGCCTCTGTTGTGGATGACCTGTATCGCATCGT
>SZWC01012670.1:37330-70941 GCA_023375785.1 Penium margaritaceum | reverse complement strand
GGTGCGAACTGGTTGCGGAGTGGTGCGAACTGGTTGCGGAGTGGTGCGAACTGGTTGCGGAGTGGTGCGAACTGGTTGCGGAGTGGTGCGAACTGGTTGCGGAGTGGTGCGAACTGGTTGCGGAGTGGTGCAAACTGGTTGCAGTGTAGTGCGAACTGGTTGCGGAGTCGTGTGAACTGGTTGCGCAGTGGTGGAAACCGGTTGCGGAGTGGTGCAAACCGGTTGTGGAGTGGTGTCAACAGGTTGCAGAGTGGTGTGAATTGGTTGCTGAGTGGTGCAAACTGGCTGCGGAGTGGTGCGAACTGGTTTTGGAGTGGTGCCAACTGGTTGCACTGTCGTGTGAACTGGCTGCAGCGTGGTGCAAACTAATTGCAGAGTGGTGCAAACTGGTTGCAGAGTGGTGCGAACTGGTTGCGGAGTGGCCCGAGCTGGCTGTAGAGTGGCGCAAACTGGCTGCAAAGTGGTGCAAACTGGTTGCGGAGTGGTGCGAACAGGTTGCGGAGTGGTGTGAACTGGTTGCGGAGTGGTGCGAACTGGTTGCCAATTTGTGCGAACCGGTTGTGGAGTGGTGCGAACTGGTTGCAAAGTGGTGCGAACTGGTTGCGGAGTGGTGCGAACTGGTTGCAGAGTAGTGCGAACTGGTTGCAGAGTAGTGCGAACTGGTTGCCGAGTGGTGCGAACTGGTTGTGGAGTGCTGCGAACTGGTTGCGGAGTCGTGCGAACTGGCTGCAGAGTGGTGCAACCTGGTTGCGGAGTGGTGGGAACTGGTTGCGGAATGGTGTGAACTGGTTGCGGAGTGGTGCAAAACTGGTTGCCGAGTGGGGCGACCTGGTTGCGGAGTGGTGCGAACTGGTTGTGGAGTGGTGCAAACTGGTTTTGGCGTGGTGCGAACTGGTTGCCGAGTGGTGCGAACTGGCTGCAGAGTGGTGCGAATTGGTTGAGGAGTGGTGCAAACTGGTTGCGGACTTGTGCAAACTGGTTGCGGAGTGGCGCGAGCTGGCTGCAGAGTGGCGCAAACTAGCTGCGAAGTGTTGCAAACTGGCTGCGGAGTGGTGGGAACGGGTTGCGGAGTTGTGCGAACTGGTTGCAGAGTGGTGCGAACTGGTTGCGGAGTGGTTCAAACTGGTTGCAGAGTAGTGCGAACTGCTTGCGGAGCAGTGTGAACTGGTTGCAGAGTGATGCAAACTGGTTGCAGGGTGGTGCAAACTGGTTGTGGAGTGGTGTTAACTGGTTGCGGGGTGGTGGGAACTGGTTGTGGAGTGGTGTGAACTGGTTGCGGAGTGGTGCAAACTGGTTGCCGAGTGGTGCGACCTGGTTGCGGAGTGGTGCGAACCGGTTGTGGAGTGGTGCGAACTGGTTTTGGAGTGGTGCGAACTGGTTTCCGAGTGGTGCGAACTGGCTGTAGAGTGGTGCGAACTGGTTCCGGAGTGGTGCAAACGGGTTGCGGAGCGGTGCGAACTGGTTGCGAAGTGCTGCGAACTGGTTGTAGAGTGGTGCGAACTAGTTGCAGAGTGGTGCGAACCGGTTGCGGTCTGGTGCAATTGGTTCCGGAGTGGTGCAAACGGGTTGCGGAGCGGTGCGAACTGGTTGCGAAGTGCTGCGAACTGGTTGTAGAGTGGTGCGAACTAGTTGCAGAGTGGTGCGAACCGGTTGCGGTCTGGTGCAATTGGTTCCGGAGTGGTGCAAACGGGTTGCGGAGCGGTGCGAACTGGTTGCGAAGTGCTGCGAACTGGTTGTAGAGTGGTGCGAACTAGTTGCAGAGTGGTGCGAACCGGTTGCGGTCTGGTGCAATTGGTTCCGGAGTGGTGCAAACGGGTTGCGGAGCGGTGCGAACTGGTTGCGAAGTGCTGCGAACTGGTTGTAGAGTGGTGCGAACTAGTTGCAGAGTGGTGCGAACCGGTTGCGGTCTGGTGCAATTGGTTCCGGAGTGGTGCAAACGGGTTGCGGAGCGGTGCGAACTGGTTGCGAAGTGCTGCGAACTGGTTGTAGAGTGGTGCGAACTAGTTGCAGAGTGGTGCGAACCGGTTGCGGTCTGGTGCAATTGGTTCCGGAGTGGTGCAAACGGGTTGCGGAGCGGTGCGAACTGGTTGCGAAGTGCTGCGAACTGGTTGTAGAGTGGTGCGAACTAGTTGCAGAGTGGTGCGAACCGGTTGCGGTCTGGTGCAATTGGTTCCGGAGTGGTGCAAACGGGTTGCGGAGCGGTGCGAACTGGTTGCGAAGTGCTGCGAACTGGTTGTAGAGTGGTGCGAACTAGTTGCAGAGTGGTGCGAACCGGTTGCGGTCTGGTGCAATTGGTTCCGGAGTGGTGCAAACGGGTTGCGGAGCGGTGCGAACTGGTTGCGAAGTGCTGCGAACTGGTTGTAGAGTGGTGCGAACTAGTTGCAGAGTGGTGCGAACCGGTTGCGGTCTGGTGCAATTGGTTCCGGAGTGGTGCAAACGGGTTGCGGAGCGGTGCGAACTGGTTGCGAAGTGCTGCGAACTGGTTGTAGAGTGGTGCGAACTAGTTGCAGAGTGGTGCGAACCGGTTGCGGTCTGGTGCAATTGGTTCCGGAGTGGTGCAAACGGGTTGCGGAGCGGTGCGAACTGGTTGCGAAGTGCTGCGAACTGGTTGTAGAGTGGTGCGAACTAGTTGCAGAGTGGTGCGAACCGGTTGCGGTCTGGTGCAATTGGTTCCGGAGTGGTGCAAACGGGTTGCGGAGCGGTGCGAACTGGTTGCGAAGTGCTGCGAACTGGTTGTAGAGTGGTGCGAACTAGTTGCAGAGTGGTGCGAACCGGTTGCGGTCTGGTGCAATTGGTTCCGGAGTGGTGCAAACGGGTTGCGGAGCGGTGCGAACTGGTTGCGAAGTGCTGCGAACTGGTTGTAGAGTGGTGCGAACTAGTTGCAGAGTGGTGCGAACCGGTTGCGGTCTGGTGCAATTGGTTCCGGAGTGGTGCAAACGGGTTGCGGAGCGGTGCGAACTGGTTGCGAAGTGCTGCGAACTGGTTGTAGAGTGGTGCGAACTAGTTGCAGAGTGGTGCGAACCGGTTGCGGTCTGGTGCAATTGGTTCCGGAGTGGTGCAAACGGGTTGCGGAGCGGTGCGAACTGGTTGCGAAGTGCTGCGAACTGGTTGTAGAGTGGTGCGAACTAGTTGCAGAGTGGTGCGAACCGGTTGCGGTCTGGTGCAATTGGTTCCGGAGTGGTGCAAACGGGTTGCGGAGCGGTGCGAACTGGTTGCGAAGTGCTGCGAACTGGTTGTAGAGTGGTGCGAACTAGTTGCAGAGTGGTGCGAACCGGTTGCGGTCTGGTGCAATTGGTTCCGGAGTGGTGCAAACGGGTTGCGGAGCGGTGCGAACTGGTTGCGAAGTGCTGCGAACTGGTTGTAGAGTGGTGCGAACTAGTTGCAGAGTGGTGCGAACCGGTTGCGGTCTGGTGCAATTGGTTCCGGAGTGGTGCAAACGGGTTGCGGAGCGGTGCGAACTGGTTGCGAAGTGCTGCGAACTGGTTGTAGAGTGGTGCGAACTAGTTGCAGAGTGGTGCGAACCGGTTGCGGTCTGGTGCAATTGGTTCCGGAGTGGTGCAAACGGGTTGCGGAGCGGTGCGAACTGGTTGCGAAGTGCTGCGAACTGGTTGTAGAGTGGTGCGAACTAGTTGCAGAGTGGTGCGAACCGGTTGCGGTCTGGTGCAATTGGTTCCGGAGTGGTGCAAACGGGTTGCGGAGCGGTGCGAACTGGTTGCGAAGTGCTGCGAACTGGTTGTAGAGTGGTGCGAACTAGTTGCAGAGTGGTGCGAACCGGTTGCGGTCTGGTGCAATTGGTTCCGGAGTGGTGCAAACGGGTTGCGGAGCGGTGCGAACTGGTTGCGAAGTGCTGCGAACTGGTTGTAGAGTGGTGCGAACTAGTTGCAGAGTGGTGCGAACCGGTTGCGGTCTGGTGCAATTGGTTCCGGAGTGGTGCAAACGGGTTGCGGAGCGGTGCGAACTGGTTGCGAAGTGCTGCGAACTGGTTGTAGAGTGGTGCGAACTAGTTGCAGAGTGGTGCGAACCGGTTGCGGTCTGGTGCAATTGGTTCCGGAGTGGTGCAAACGGGTTGCGGAGCGGTGCGAACTGGTTGCGAAGTGCTGCGAACTGGTTGTAGAGTGGTGCGAACTAGTTGCAGAGTGGTGCGAACCGGTTGCGGTCTGGTGCAATTGGTTCCGGAGTGGTGCAAACGGGTTGCGGAGCGGTGCGAACTGGTTGCGAAGTGCTGCGAACTGGTTGTAGAGTGGTGCGAACTAGTTGCAGAGTGGTGCGAACCGGTTGCGGTCTGGTGCAATTGGTTCCGGAGTGGTGCAAACGGGTTGCGGAGCGGTGCGAACTGGTTGCGAAGTGCTGCGAACTGGTTGTAGAGTGGTGCGAACTAGTTGCAGAGTGGTGCGAACCGGTTGCGGTCTGGTGCAATTGGTTCCGGAGTGGTGCAAACGGGTTGCGGAGCGGTGCGAACTGGTTGCGAAGTGCTGCGAACTGGTTGTAGAGTGGTGCGAACTAGTTGCAGAGTGGTGCGAACCGGTTGCGGTCTGGTGCAATTGGTTCCGGAGTGGTGCAAACGGGTTGCGGAGCGGTGCGAACTGGTTGCGAAGTGCTGCGAACTGGTTGTAGAGTGGTGCGAACTAGTTGCAGAGTGGTGCGAACCGGTTGCGGTCTGGTGCAATTGGTTCCGGAGTGGTGCAAACGGGTTGCGGAGCGGTGCGAACTGGTTGCGAAGTGCTGCGAACTGGTTGTAGAGTGGTGCGAACTAGTTGCAGAGTGGTGCGAACCGGTTGCGGTCTGGTGCAATTGGTTCCGGAGTGGTGCAAACGGGTTGCGGAGCGGTGCGAACTGGTTGCGAAGTGCTGCGAACTGGTTGTAGAGTGGTGCGAACTAGTTGCAGAGTGGTGCGAACCGGTTGCGGTCTGGTGCAATTGGTTCCGGAGTGGTGCAAACGGGTTGCGGAGCGGTGCGAACTGGTTGCGAAGTGCTGCGAACTGGTTGTAGAGTGGTGCGAACTAGTTGCAGAGTGGTGCGAACCGGTTGCGGTCTGGTGCAATTGGTTCCGGAGTGGTGCAAACGGGTTGCGGAGCGGTGCGAACTGGTTGCGAAGTGCTGCGAACTGGTTGTAGAGTGGTGCGAACTAGTTGCAGAGTGGTGCGAACCGGTTGCGGTCTGGTGCAATTGGTTCCGGAGTGGTGCGAACTGGATGCAGAGTGGTGCAAACTGGGTGCGGAGTGGTGCGAACTGGTTGCGGAGTGGTGCGAACTGGTTGCGAAGTGCTGCGAACTGGTTGCGGAGTGGTGTGAACTGGCTGCGGAGTGGTGCGAACAGGTTGCGGAGTGGTGTGAACTGGTTGCGGAGTGGTGCGAACTGGTTGTCGAGTGGTTTGAACTGGTTGTGGAGTGGTGCAAACCGGTTGCGGAGTGGTGCCAACTGGTTGTGAAGTTGTGCGAACCGGTTGTGGAGTGGTGCAAAACGGCTGTGGAGTTGTGGGAACTGGTTGCAAAGTGGTGCGAACTGGTTGCGGAGTGGTGCGAACCAGTTGCGGAGTGGTGTAAAGTGGTTGCGGAGTGGTGGGAACTTGTTGCGGAGTGGTGCGAACTAATTGCCGAGTGCTGCAAACTTGTTTGCGTAGTGGCGTGAATGGGCTACGGAGTGGTGCGACAGGTTGCGGAATGGTTCGACCTGGATGCGGAGTGGTGCGAACTGGTCGCGGAGTGG
This sequence comes from Penium margaritaceum, assembly GCA_023375785.1. NCBI lineage: Eukaryota > Viridiplantae > Streptophyta > Zygnematophyceae > Desmidiales > Peniaceae > Penium > Penium margaritaceum. The sequence goes on along the minus strand of SZWC01012670.1, from coordinate 65,235 downwards.
TGCAAACTGGTTGCACAGTCGTGCGAACGGGTTGTGGAGTGGTACGAACTGGTTGCGGAGTGGTGCGAACTGCTTGCGGATTGGTGCCAACTGGTTGCCGAGTGGTGCGAACTGGTCGCAGAGTGATGCGAACTGGTTGCGGAGTGGTGCGAACTGGTTGTGGAGTGGTGTGAACTGGTTCCAGAGTGGTGCAAACTGCTTGCCAATGAGTGCAAACCGGTTGCGAGTTCTGCGAACTGGTCGCGGAGTGTTGCAAACTGGTTGCGGAGTGGTGCGAACTGGTTGCGGGGTGATGTGAACTGGCTACGGAGTGGTGCAAACTGGTTGCGGAGTGGTGCAACTGGTTCTGGAGTGGTGCGAACTGGTTGAGGAGTGGTGCAAACTGGTCGCAGAGTGGTGCGAACTGGCTGCGGAGTGGTGCAAACTGGTTGCGGAGTGGTGCGAACTGGTGGCGGAGTGGTGCAAACTGGATGGGGATGGGTGTGAACTGGTTGCCGAGTGGTGCGAACAGGTTGCCGAGTGGTGCGAATAGGCTGCAGAGTGGTGCAAACTGGTTGCGAACTGGTGCGAACTGGTTCCGGAGTGGTGCGAACTGGTGGAGGAGTAATGTGAACTGGTTGCGGAGTGGTTTGAACTGGTTGCGGAGTGGTGCAAAGTTGTTGCGGAGTGGTGCGAATTGGTTGCGGAATGGTGCGAACTGGTTGCGGAGTGGTGCGTACTGGTTGCGGATTGGTGCGAACTGGTTACGGAGTGGTGCAAACTGGTTGCGGAGTGGTGCGAAATGGTTATGGAGTGGTGTAAACTGGTTGTGGAGTGGGGTGAAAGGGTTGCGGAGTGGTGCGAACTGATTGCGGAATGGTGCGAACTGGTTGCCGATTGGAGCGAACTGGTTGCTGAGTGGTGCGAACTGGTTGCGGAGTGGTGCAAACTGGTTGCAGAGTAGTGCGAACTGCTTGCGGAGTAGTGTGAACTGGTTGCAGAGTGATGCAAACTGGTTGCAGGGTGGTGCAAACTGGTTGTGGAGTGGTGTTAACTGGTTGCGGGGTTGTGAAAACTGGTTGCGGAGTGGTGTGAACTGGTTGCGGAGTGGTGCAAACTGGTTGCCGAGTGGTGCGACCTGCTTGCGGAGTGGTGCGAACCGGTTGTGGAGTGGTGCGAACTGGTTTTGGAGTGGTGCGAACTGGTTTCCGAGTGGTGCGAACTGGCTGCAGAGTGGTGCGAATTGGTTGAGGAGTGGTGCAAACTGGTTGCGGACTTGTGCAAACTGGTTGCGGAGTGGCGCGAGCTGGCTGCAGAGTGGCGTAAACTAGCTGCGGAGTGTTGCAAACTGGTTGCGTAGTGGTGAGAACTGGTTGCGGAGTTGTGCGAACTGGTTGCGGAGTTGTGCGAACTGGTTGCGGAGTGGTGCAAACTGGTTGCGGAGTGGTGCGAACTGGTTGCGGAGTGGTGCGAACTGGTTGCAGAGTGGTGTGAACTGGTTCCAGAGTGGTGCGAACTTGTTGCGGATTAGTGCAAACAGGTTGCGGAGTGCTGCGAACTGGTCGCGGAGTGTTGCGCAGTGGTTGCGGAGTGGTGCGAATTGCTTGCGGGGTGATGTGAAGTGGCTGCGGAGTGGTGCAAACTGGTTGCGGAGTGGTGCGAACTGGTTGCGGAGTGGTGTGAACTGGTTGCGGAGTGGTGTGAACTGGTTGCGGAGTGGTGCGAACTGGATGTTGAGTGGTGCGAACTGGTTGCAGAGTGGTGCAAACTGGTTGCGGATTGGTGCGAACTGGTTGCGGAGTGGTGTTAACTGGTTGGAGAGTGGTACAAACTGGTTGCAGAGTGGTGCGAACCGGTTGCGGTCTGGTGCAACTGGTTCCGGAGTGGTGCGAACTGGTTGTGGAGTGGTGCAAACTGGTTGCGGAGTGGTGCAAACTGGTTGCAGAGTGGTGCGAGCCGGTTGCGGTCTGGTGCAACTGGTTCCGGAGTGGTGCGAACTGGTTGCGGAGTGGTGCTAACTGGTTGGAGAGTGGTACAAACTGGTTGCAGAGTGGTGCGAGCCGGTTGCGGTCTGGTGCAACTGGTTCCGGAGTGGTGCGAACTGGTTGCGGAGTGGTGCTAACTGGTTGGAGAGTGGTACAAACTGGTTGCAGAGTGGTGCGAGCCGGTTGCGGTCTGGTGCAACTGGTTCCGGAGTGGTGCGAACTGGTTGCGGAGTGGTGCTAACTGGTTGGAGAGTGGTACAAACTGGTTGCAGAGTGGTGCGAGCCGGTTGCGGTCTGGTGCAACTGGTTCCGGAGTGGTGCGAACTGGTTGCGGAGTGGTGCTAACTGGTTGGAGAGTGGTACAAACTGGTTGCAGAGTGGTGCGAGCCGGTTGCGGTCTGGTGCAACTGGTTCCGGAGTGGTGCGAACTGGTTGCGGAGTGGTGCTAACTGGTTGGAGAGTGGTACAAACTGGTTGCAGAGTGGTGCGAGCCGGTTGCGGTCTGGTGCAACTGGTTCCGGAGTGGTGCGAACTGGTTGCGGAGTGGTGCTAACTGGTTGGAGAGTGGTACAAACTGGTTGCAGAGTGGTGCGAGCCGGTTGCGGTCTGGTGCAACTGGTTCCGGAGTGGTGCGAACTGGTTGCGGAGTGGTGCTAACTGGTTGGAGAGTGGTACAAACTGGTTGCAGAGTGGTGCGAGCCGGTTGCGGTCTGGTGCAACTGGTTCCGGAGTGGTGCGAACTGGTTGCGGAGTGGTGCTAACTGGTTGGAGAGTGGTACAAACTGGTTGCAGAGTGGTGCGAGCCGGTTGCGGTCTGGTGCAACTGGTTCCGGAGTGGTGCGAACTGGTTGCGGAGTGGTGCTAACTGGTTGGAGAGTGGTACAAACTGGTTGCAGAGTGGTGCGAGCCGGTTGCGGTCTGGTGCAACTGGTTCCGGAGTGGTGCGAACTGGTTGCGGAGTGGTGCTAACTGGTTGGAGAGTGGTACAAACTGGTTGCAGAGTGGTGCGAGCCGGTTGCGGTCTGGTGCAACTGGTTCCGGAGTGGTGCGAACTGGTTGCGGAGTGGTGCTAACTGGTTGGAGAGTGGTACAAACTGGTTGCAGAGTGGTGCGAGCCGGTTGCGGTCTGGTGCAACTGGTTCCGGAGTGGTGCGAACTGGTTGCGGAGTGGTGCTAACTGGTTGGAGAGTGGTACAAACTGGTTGCAGAGTGGTGCGAGCCGGTTGCGGTCTGGTGCAACTGGTTCCGGAGTGGTGCGAACTGGTTGCGGAGTGGTGCTAACTGGTTGGAGAGTGGTACAAACTGGTTGCAGAGTGGTGCGAGCTGGTTGCGGTCTGGTGCGAACTGATTGCGGAGTGGTGCGAACTGGTTGCGGAGTGCTGCGAACTGGTTGCGGAGTGGTGCGAACTGGTTGCGAAGTGTTGCAAACTGGTTCCGGAGTGGTGTGAACTGGCTGTGGAGTGGTGCGAACAGGTTGCGGAGTGGTGTGAACTGGTTGCGGAGTGGTGCGAACTGGTTGTCGAGTGGTTTGACCTGGTTGTGGAGTGGTGCAAACTGGTTGCGGAGTGGTGCCAACTGGTTGTGAAGTTGTGCGAACCGGTTGTGGAGTGGTGCAAAACGGCTGTGGAGTTGTGGGAACTGGTTGCAAAGTGGTGCGAACTGGTTGCGGAGTGGTGCGAACCGGTTGCGGAGTGGTGTAAAGTGGTTGCGGAGTGGTGGGAACTAGTTGCGGAGTGGTGCAAACTAATTGCCGAGTGCTGCAAACTTGTTTGCGTAGTGGTGTGAACGGGCTGGGAGTGGTGCGACAGGTTGCGGAATGGTTCGATCTGGATGCGGAGTGGTGCGAACTGGTCGCGGAGTGGTGCAAACTGGTTGCACAGTCGTGCGAACGGGTTGTGGAGTGGTACGAACTGGTTGTGGAGTGGTGCGAACTGCTTGCGGATTGGTGCCAACTGGTTGCCGAGTGGTGCGAACTGGTTGCAGAGTGATGCGAACTGGTTGCGGAGTGGTGCGAACTGGTTGCGGAGTGGTGTGAACTGGTTCCAGAGTGGTGCAAACTGCTTGCCAATTAGTGCAAACCGGTTGCGAGTTCTGCGAACCGGTCGCGGAGTGTTGCGAACTGGTTGCGGAGTGGTGCGAACTGGTTGCGGGGTGATGTGAACTGGCTACGGAGTGGTGCAAACTGGTTGCGGAGTGGTGCAACTGGTTCCGGAGTGGTGGGAACTGGTTGAGGAGTGGTGCAAACTGGTCGCAGAGTGGTGCGAACTGGCTGCGGAGTGGTACGAACTGGTCGCGGAATGGTGTGAACTGGTCGCGGAGTGGCGGGAACTGGCTGTGGAGTGGCGCAAACTAGCTGCGGAGTGGTGCAAACTGGTTGCAGAGTGGTGCGAACCGGTTGTGGAGTGGTGCCAACAGGTTGCAGAGTGGTGCGAGCTGGTTGAAGAGTGGTGCAAACTGGCTGCGGAGTAGTGCGAGCTGGTTGCGGAGTGGTGCGAACTGGCTGGGGAGTGGTGCAAACTGGTTGGAGGAGGTGCAAACGTGTTGCAGAATGGTGCGAACTGGTTGCGGAGTGGTACGAACTTGTTGCGAGTGGTGCGAACTGGTTGCGGATTGGTGCGAACTGGTTGCGGAGTGGTGCGAAATGGTTGTGGAACGCGTAAACTGGCTGCGGAGTGGTGGGAACTGGTTGCGGAGTGGTGCGAAATGGTTGTGGAACGCGTAAACTGGCTGCGGAGTGGTGGGAACTGGTCGCGGAGTGGTGCAAACTGGTTGCGGAGTGGTGCGAACTGGTTGCGGAGAGGTGCTAACTAGTGGTGGAGTGGCGCGAAATGGTTGCTGAGTGGTGCAAAATGGTTGCGGAGTCGTGCAAACTGGCTGCGGAGTGGTGCGAAGTGGTCATAGAGTGGTGCGAACTGGATGCGGAGTGGTGCGAACGGGCTGCGGAGTGGTGTGAAATGGTTGTAGAGTGGTACCAACTGGTTTTTGAGTGGTGCGAACTGGTCGCGGAGTGGCCCGAACAGGCTGCGGAGTGGCGCAAACTGGTTGCGGGGTGGTGCAAACTGGTTGCGGAGTGGTGCCAACTGGTTCCGGAGTGGTGCGAACTGGTTGTGCAGTAGTACGCACTGGCTGCAGAGTGGTGTGAACTGGTTGGAGAGTGGTGCAAACTGGTTGCGGAGTGGTGTGAACGGGTTGCGGAGTGGTACGAACTGGTTGCGGAGTGGTGCGAACTGGTTGCGGCGTGGTGCCAACTGGTTCCGGAGTGGTGCGAACTGGTTGCAGAGTGGTGTGAACTGGTTGTGGAGTAGTGCAAACTGGTTCCGGAGTGGAGCGAACTGGTTGCTAAGTGGTGTGAACTGGTTACAGAGTGGTGCGTACTGGTTGCGCAGTGGTGGGAACTGGTTGTAGAGTGATGCAAACTGGTTTCAGAGTGGTGCAAACTGGTTGCGGAGTGGTGCAACTGGTTCTGGATCGGTGCAAACTGGTTTCGGAGTGGTGCGAACTGGTTGCAGAGTGATGCGAACTGGCTGCGGAGTGGTGCAAACTGGTTGCGGAGTAGTGGGAACTGGCTGCGGAGTGGAGCGAACTGGTTGCGGAGTGGTGGGAACTGGTTGTGGAGTGGTGCGAACTGGTTGTGGAGTGGTGCGAACTGCTTGTGGAGTGGTGCGAACTGGTTATGGAGTGGTGCAAACTGGCTGCGGACTGGTGCAAACTGGTTGCGGAGTGGTGCAAACTGGTTGCGGAGTGGTGCGAACCGGTTGCGGAGTGGTGCGAACCGGTTGCGGAGTGGTGCGAACCGGTTGCGGAGTGGTGCGAACCGGTTGCGGAGTGGTGCGAACCGGTTGCGGAGTGGTGCGAACCGGTTGCGGAGTGGTGCGAACCGGTTGCGGAGTGGTGCGAACCGGTTGCGGAGTGGTGCGAACCGGTTGCGGAGTGGTGCGAACCGGTTGCGGAGTGGTGCGAACCGGTTGCGGAGTGGTGCGAACCGGTTGCGGAGTGGTGCGAACCGGTTGCGGAGTGGTGCGAACCGGTTGCGGAGTGGTGCGAACCGGTTGCGGAGTGGTGCGAACCGGTTGCGGAGTGGTGCGAACTGGTTGCGGAGGGGTGCGAACTGGTTGCGGAGTGGTGCGAACTGGCTGCGGAGTGGTGCAAACTGGTTGCGGAGTAGTGGGAACTGGCTGCGGAGTGGAGCGAACTGGTTGCGGAGTGGTGCGAACTGGTTGCGGGATGGTGCAAACTGGTTGCGGAGTGGTGTGAACTGGTTGCGGAGTGGTGTGAACTGGTTGCGGAGTGGTGTGAACTGGTTGCGGAGTGGTGCGAACTGGTTGCGGAGTGGTGCAAACTGGACAGGGAGTGGTGTGAACTGGTTGCGGATTGGTGCGAACTTATTGCCGAGTAGTGCGAACTGGTTGCAGAGTGGTGCAAACTGGTTGCGGACTGGTGCGAACTGGTTGCGGAGTGGTGCGAACTGGTTGAGGAGTGGTGTGAACTGGTTGTGGAGTGGGACCAACTAGTTGCGGAGTGGTGCAAACGGATTGCGGAATGGTGCGAACTGGTTTCCGAGTGGAGCCAACTGTTAGCCGAGTGTTGCGATTTGGTTGCAGAGGGGTGCGAACTCGTTGCATAGTGGTGCGAACTGGTTGCGGATTGGTGCAAACTAGTTGCAGAGTGGTGCGAACGGTCTGCGGAATGGTGCAAACTGGTTGCGGAGCGGTACGAACTGGTTGCGGAGTGGTGTGAACTGGTTGCAAAGGTGTACGAACTGGCTGCGGAGTGGTGCGGACTGGTTGCGGAGTGGTGCGAACTGGATGGGGAGTAGTGTGAACTGGTTGCGGAGTGGTGCGAGCTGGTTGCCAAATGGTGCGAACTGGCTGCAGAGTGGTGCAAACTGGTTGCGGACTGGTGCAAACTGGTTGTGGAGTGGTGCGAACTGGTTGAGGACTGGCTTGAACAAGTTGCGGAGTGGTGCATACTTGTTGCGGAGTGGTGCAAACTGGTTGCGGAATGGTGCGAACTGGTTGCGCAGTGGTGCGAACTGGTTGCGGAGTGGTGCGAACTGGTTGCGGAGTGGTGCGAACTGGCTGCGGAGTGGTGCGAACTGGTTGTGGAGTTGTGCGAACTGGTTGCGGAGTGGTGCGAGCTGGTTGCCGAATGGTGCGAACTGGCTGCAGAGTGGTGCAAACTGGTTGCGGAGCGGTGCGAACTGGTTGCGGAGTTGTGCGAACTGGTTGCGGTGTGGTGCAAACTGGTTGCGGAGTGGTGCGAACTGGTTGCGGAGTGGTGGGAACTGGTTGCGGAGTGATGCAAACTGGTTGCGGAGTGGTGCGCACTGGTTGCGGACTGGTGCGAACTGGTTGCGGAGTGGTGCAAACTGGTCGCGGAGCTGTGCAAACTGGTTGCGGAGTGGTGGGAGCTGGTTGCGGAGAGGCGCAAACTGGTTGCGGAGTGGTGCGAACTGGTTTTGGAGTGGTGTGAATTGGTTGCGGTATGGTGCAAACTGGCTGCGTTGTGGTGCAAACTGGTTCCGGAGTGGTGCAAACTGGTTGCGGAGTCGTGCGAACAGGTTGCAGAGTGGTGTGAACTGGCTGCAGAGTGGTGCGAACTGGTTGCGGAGTGGTGCGAAGTGGTACAAACTGGTTGCGAGTGGTGCGAACTGGTTGCGGAGTGCTGCGAACTGGTTGCGGAGGGGTGCAAACTAGTTGCAGAGCGGTGCGAACTGGTTGCCGAGTGGTGCGAGCGGGTTGCGGAGGGGTGCAAACTAGTTGCAGAGCGGTGCGAACTGGTTGCCGAGTGGTGCGAGCGGGTTGCGGAGGGGTGCAAACTAGTTGCAGAGCGGTGCGAACTGGTTGCCGAGTGGTGCGAGCGGGTTGCGGAGGGGTGCAAACTAGTTGCAGAGCGGTGCGAACTGGTTGCCGAGTGGTGCGAGCGGGTTGCGGAGGGGTGCAAACTAGTTGCAGAGCGGTGCGAACTGGTTGCCGAGTGGTGCGAGCGGGTTGCGGAGGGGTGCAAACTAGTTGCAGAGCGGTGCGAACTGGTTGCCGAGTGGTGCGAGCGGGTTGCGGAGGGGTGCAAACTAGTTGCAGAGCGGTGCGAACTGGTTGCCGAGTGGTGCGAGCGGGTTGCGGAGGGGTGCAAACTAGTTGCAGAGCGGTGCGAACTGGTTGCCGAGTGGTGCGAGCGGGTTGCGGAGGGGTGCAAACTAGTTGCAGAGCGGTGCGAACTGGTTGCCGAGTGGTGCGAGCGGGTTGCGGAGGGGTGCAAACTAGTTGCAGAGCGGTGCGAACTGGTTGCCGAGTGGTGCGAGCGGGTTGCGGAGGGGTGCAAACTAGTTGCAGAGCGGTGCGAACTGGTTGCCGAGTGGTGCGAGCGGGTTGCGGAGGGGTGCAAACTAGTTGCAGAGCGGTGCGAACTGGTTGCCGAGTGGTGCGAGCGGGTTGCGGAGGGGTGCAAACTAGTTGCAGAGCGGTGCGAACTGGTTGCCGAGTGGTGCGAGCGGGTTGCGGAGGGGTGCAAACTAGTTGCAGAGCGGTGCGAACTGGTTGCCGAGTGGTGCGAGCGGGTTGCGGAGGGGTGCAAACTAGTTGCAGAGCGGTGCGAACTGGTTGCCGAGTGGTGCGAGCGGGTTGCGGAGGGGTGCAAACTAGTTGCAGAGCGGTGCGAACTGGTTGCCGAGTGGTGCGAGCGGGTTGCGGAGGGGTGCAAACTAGTTGCAGAGCGGTGCGAACTGGTTGCCGAGTGGTGCGAGCGGGTTGCGGAGGGGTGCAAACTAGTTGCAGAGCGGTGCGAACTGGTTGCCGAGTGGTGCGAGCGGGTTGCGGAGGGGTGCAAACTAGTTGCAGAGCGGTGCGAACTGGTTGCCGAGTGGTGCGAGCGGGTTGCGGAGGGGTGCAAACTAGTTGCAGAGCGGTGCGAACTGGTTGCCGAGTGGTGCGAGCGGGTTGCGGAGGGGTGCAAACTAGTTGCAGAGCGGTGCGAACTGGTTGCCGAGTGGTGCGAGCGGGTTGCGGAGGGGTGCAAACTAGTTGCAGAGCGGTGCGAACTGGTTGCCGAGTGGTGCGAGCGGGTTGCGGAGGGGTGCAAACTAGTTGCAGAGCGGTGCGAACTGGTTGCCGAGTGGTGCGAGCGGGTTGCGGAGGGGTGCAAACTAGTTGCAGAGCGGTGCGAACTGGTTGCCGAGTGGTGCGAGCGGGTTGCGGAGGGGTGCAAACTAGTTGCAGAGCGGTGCGAACTGGTTGCCGAGTGGTGCGAGCGGGTTGCGGAGGGGTGCAAACTAGTTGCAGAGCGGTGCGAACTGGTTGCCGAGTGGTGCGAGCGGGTTGCGGAGGGGTGCAAACTAGTTGCAGAGCGGTGCGAACTGGTTGCCGAGTGGTGCGAGCGGGTTGCGGAGGGGTGCAAACTAGTTGCAGAGCGGTGCGAACTGGTTGCCGAGTGGTGCGAGCGGGTTGCGGAGGGGTGCAAACTAGTTGCAGAGCGGTGCGAACTGGTTGCCGAGTGGTGCGAGCGGGTTGCGGAGGGGTGCAAACTAGTTGCAGAGCGGTGCGAACTGGTTGCCGAGTGGTGCGAGCGGGTTGCGGAGGGGTGCAAACTAGTTGCAGAGCGGTGCGAACTGGTTGCCGAGTGGTGCGAGCGGGTTGCGGAGGGGTGCAAACTAGTTGCAGAGCGGTGCGAACTGGTTGCCGAGTGGTGCGAGCGGGTTGCGGAGGGGTGCAAACTAGTTGCAGAGCGGTGCGAACTGGTTGCCGAGTGGTGCGAGCGGGTTGCGGAGGGGTGCAAACTAGTTGCAGAGCGGTGCGAACTGGTTGCCGAGTGGTGCGAGCGGGTTGCGGAGGGGTGCAAACTAGTTGCAGAGCGGTGCGAACTGGTTGCCGAGTGGTGCGAGCGGGTTGCGGAGGGGTGCAAACTAGTTGCAGAGCGGTGCGAACTGGTTGCCGAGTGGTGCGAGCGGGTTGCGGAGGGGTGCAAACTAGTTGCAGAGCGGTGCGAACTGGTTGCCGAGTGGTGCGAGCGGGTTGCGGAGGGGTGCAAACTAGTTGCAGAGCGGTGCGAACTGGTTGCCGAGTGGTGCGAGCGGGTTGCGGAGGGGTGCAAACTAGTTGCAGAGCGGTGCGAACTGGTTGCCGAGTGGTGCGAGCGGGTTGCGGAGGGGTGCAAACTAGTTGCAGAGCGGTGCGAACTGGTTGCCGAGTGGTGCGAGCGGGTTGCGGAGGGGTGCAAACTAGTTGCAGAGCGGTGCGAACTGGTTGCCGAGTGGTGCGAGCGGGTTGCGGAGGGGTGCAAACTAGTTGCAGAGCGGTGCGAACTGGTTGCCGAGTGGTGCGAGCGGGTTGCGGAGGGGTGCAAACTAGTTGCAGAGCGGTGCGAACTGGTTGCCGAGTGGTGCGAGCGGGTTGCGGAGGGGTGCAAACTAGTTGCAGAGCGGTGCGAACTGGTTGCCGAGTGGTGCGAGCGGGTTGCGGAGGGGTGCAAACTAGTTGCAGAGCGGTGCGAACTGGTTGCCGAGTGGTGCGAGCGGGTTGCGGAGGGGTGCAAACTAGTTGCAGAGCGGTGCGAACTGGTTGCCGAGTGGTGCGAGCGGGTTGCGGAGGGGTGCAAACTAGTTGCAGAGCGGTGCGAACTGGTTGCCGAGTGGTGCGAGCGGGTTGCGGAGGGGTGCAAACTAGTTGCAGAGCGGTGCGAACTGGTTGCCGAGTGGTGCGAGCGGGTTGCGGAGGGGTGCAAACTAGTTGCAGAGCGGTGCGAACTGGTTGCCGAGTGGTGCGAGCGGGTTGCGGAGGGGTGCAAACTAGTTGCAGAGCGGTGCGAACTGGTTGCCGAGTGGTGCGAGCGGGTTGCGGAGGGGTGCAAACTAGTTGCAGAGCGGTGCGAACTGGTTGCCGAGTGGTGCGAGCGGGTTGCGGAGGGGTGCAAACTAGTTGCAGAGCGGTGCGAACTGGTTGCCGAGTGGTGCGAGCGGGTTGCGGAGGGGTGCAAACTAGTTGCAGAGCGGTGCGAACTGGTTGCCGAGTGGTGCGAGCGGGTTGCGGAGGGGTGCAAACTAGTTGCAGAGCGGTGCGAACTGGTTGCCGAGTGGTGCGAGCGGGTTGCGGAGGGGTGCAAACTAGTTGCAGAGCGGTGCGAACTGGTTGCCGAGTGGTGCGAGCGGGTTGCGGAGGGGTGCAAACTAGTTGCAGAGCGGTGCGAACTGGTTGCCGAGTGGTGCGAGCGGGTTGCGGAGGGGTGCAAACTAGTTGCAGAGCGGTGCGAACTGGTTGCCGAGTGGTGCGAGCGGGTTGCGGAGGGGTGCAAACTAGTTGCAGAGCGGTGCGAACTGGTTGCCGAGTGGTGCGAGCGGGTTGCGGAGGGGTGCAAACTAGTTGCAGAGCGGTGCGAACTGGTTGCCGAGTGGTGCGAGCGGGTTGCGGAGGGGTGCAAACTAGTTGCAGAGCGGTGCGAACTGGTTGCCGAGTGGTGCGAGCGGGTTGCGGAGGGGTGCAAACTAGTTGCAGAGCGGTGCGAACTGGTTGCCGAGTGGTGCGAGCGGGTTGCGGAGGGGTGCAAACTAGTTGCAGAGCGGTGCGAACTGGTTGCCGAGTGGTGCGAGCGGGTTGCGGAGGGGTGCAAACTAGTTGCAGAGCGGTGCGAACTGGTTGCCGAGTGGTGCGAGCGGGTTGCGGAGGGGTGCAAACTAGTTGCAGAGCGGTGCGAACTGGTTGCCGAGTGGTGCGAGCGGGTTGCGGAGGGGTGCAAACTAGTTGCAGAGCGGTGCGAACTGGTTGCCGAGTGGTGCGAGCGGGTTGCGGAGGGGTGCAAACTAGTTGCAGAGCGGTGCGAACTGGTTGCCGAGTGGTGCGAGCGGGTTGCGGAGGGGTGCAAACTAGTTGCAGAGCGGTGCGAACTGGTTGCCGAGTGGTGCGAGCGGGTTGCGGAGGGGTGCAAACTAGTTGCAGAGCGGTGCGAACTGGTTGCCGAGTGGTGCGAGCGGGTTGCGGAGGGGTGCAAACTAGTTGCAGAGCGGTGCGAACTGGTTGCCGAGTGGTGCGAGCGGGTTGCGGAGGGGTGCAAACTAGTTGCAGAGCGGTGCGAACTGGTTGCCGAGTGGTGCGAGCGGGTTGCGGAGGGGTGCAAACTAGTTGCAGAGCGGTGCGAACTGGTTGCCGAGTGGTGCGAGCGGGTTGCGGAGGGGTGCAAACTAGTTGCAGAGCGGTGCGAACTGGTTGCCGAGTGGTGCGAACGGGTTGCGGAGTGGTACGAACTGGTCGCGGAGTGGTGCCAACTAGTTGCAGAGTGGTGCGAACCGGTTGCGGAGTGGTGCGCACTGGCTGCGGAGTGGTGCGAAGTGGTTGCGGAGTGGTGCGATATTGTTGCCGAGTGGTGCGAACTGGTTGTGGAAGGCGCGAACTGGTTGCGGAGTGGTGCGAACTGGTTGCGGAGTGGTGTGAACTGGTTGCAGAGTGGTGCGAACTGGATGCACAGTGGTGTGAACTGGTTGCAGAGTGGTGCGAACTGGTTGTGGAGTGATGCGAACTGGTGGCGGAGTGGTGCAAACTGGCTGCGGAGTGGTGTGAACTGGTTGTGGAGTTGTGCAAACTGGTTGCGGAGTGGTGCAAACTGGTTGCTGAGTGGTGCGAACTGGTCGCAGAGTGGCGCAAATTGGCTGGGGAGTGGCGCGAACTGGCTGCGGAGTGGTGCAAACGGGTTGCGGAAAGGTGCAAACTGGTTGCGCAGTGGTGCGAACTGGTTGGGGAGTGGTGCGAACTTGTTGCAGAGTGGTGCAAACTAGTTGCAGAGTGGTGCGAACTTGTTGCCGAGTGGTGCGAACTGGTTGTGAAAGGCGCGAACTGGTTGTGGAGTAGTGCGAACTGGTTGGGGAGTGGTGTGAACTGGTTGGAGAGTGGTGCGAACTGGATGCACAGTGGTGTGAACTGGTTGCGGAGTGGTGTGAACTGGTTGTGGACTGATGGGAACTGGTGGCGGAGTGGTGCAAACTGGCTGCGGAGTGGTGTGAACTGGTTGTGGAGTGGTGCGAACTGGTAGCGGAGTGGTGCAAACTGGTTGCTGAGTGGTGCGAACTGGTCGCGGAGTGGCACAAATTGGCTGCGGAGTGGCTTGAACTGGCTGCGGAGTGGTGCAAACTGGTTGCGGAATGGTGCGAACTGGTTGCGGAGTGGTGCGAAGTGGTACAAACTGGTTGCGAGTGGTGCGAACTGGTTGCGGAGTGCTGCGAACTGGTTGCGGAGTGCTGCAAACTGGTTGCCGAGTGGTGCGAACTGGTTGTGGAAGGCGCGAGCTGGGTGTGGAGTGGTGCTATCTGGTTGCGGAGCGGTGCGAACTGGTTGCGGAGTGGTGCGAACTGGTTGCGGAGAGGCGCATACTGGTTGCTGAGTGGTGCGAACTGGTTGCAGAGTGGTGCAAACTGGTTGCGGAGTGGTGCGAACTGGTTGAGAAGTGTTGCGAACTGGTTGCGGAGTGGTGCCAACTAGTTGCAGAGTGGTGCAAACTGGTTGCCGAGTGGTTCGAACAGGTTTCAGAGTGGTGCGAACTGGTTGCGGAGCGGTGCGAACTGGTTGCGGAGTGGTGCGAACTGGTTGCGGACTGGTGCAATCTGGTTGCGGAGTGGTGCGAACTGGTTGAGGAGTGGTGCGAACTGGCTGCATAGTGGTGCAAACTGGTTGTGGAGTGGTACAAACTGGTTGCGGAGAGGTGTGAACGAGTTGCGGAGTGGTGCAAACTGGTTGTGGAGCGGTGCAAGCTGGTTGCGGAGTGGTGTGAACTGGTTGTGGAGTGGTGCGAACTGGTTGCTGAGTGGTGTGAGCTGGTTGCGGAGTGGTGTGAAGTGGTTGCCGAGTGGTGCAAACTGGTTGCAGATTGGTGGGAACTGGCTGCGAAGTGGTGTGAACTGGTTGTGGAGTGGTGCGAACTGGTTGCGGAGTGGTGTGAACTGGTTGCCGAGTGGTGCGAACTGGTTGTGGAGTGGTGCAAACTGGTTACGGAGTGGTGCGAACTGGTTGCGGAGTGATGCGAACTGGTTGCGGAGTGGTGCGAACAGGTTGCGGAGTGGTGCGAACTGGTTGCAGAGTGCTTCGAACTGGTTGCCGAGTGGTGCGAACTGGTTGTGGAGTGGTGCAAACTGGTTACGGAGTGGTGCGAACTGGTTGCGGAGTGATGCGAACTGGTTGCGGAGTGGTGCGAACAGGTTGCGGAGTGGTGCGAACTGGTTGCAGAGTGCTTCGAACTGGTTGCCGAGTGGTGCGAACTGGTTGTGGAGTGGTGCAAACTGGTTACGGAGTGGTGCGAACTGGTTGCGGAGTGATGCGAACTGGTTGCGGAGTGGTGCGAACAGGTTGCGGAGTGGTGCGAACTGGTTGCAGAGTGCTTCGAACTGGTTGCCGAGTGGTGCGAACTGGTTGTGGAGTGGTGCAAACTGGTTACGGAGTGGTGCGAACTGGTTGCGGAGTGATGCGAACTGGTTGCGGAGTGGTGCGAACAGGTTGCGGAGTGGTGCGAACTGGTTGCAGAGTGCTTCGAACTGGTTGCCGAGTGGTGCGAACTGGTTGTGGAGTGGTGCAAACTGGTTACGGAGTGGTGCGAACTGGTTGCGGAGTGATGCGAACTGGTTGCGGAGTGGTGCGAACAGGTTGCGGAGTGGTGCGAACTGGTTGCAGAGTGCTTCGAACTGGTTGCCGAGTGGTGCGAACTGGTTGTGGAGTGGTGCAAACTGGTTACGGAGTGGTGCGAACTGGTTGCGGAGTGATGCGAACTGGTTGCGGAGTGGTGCGAACAGGTTGCGGAGTGGTGCGAACTGGTTGCAGAGTGCTTCGAACTGGTTGCCGAGTGGTGCGAACTGGTTGTGGAGTGGTGCAAACTGGTTACGGAGTGGTGCGAACTGGTTGCGGAGTGATGCGAACTGGTTGCGGAGTGGTGCGAACAGGTTGCGGAGTGGTGCGAACTGGTTGCAGAGTGCTTCGAACTGGTTGCCGAGTGGTGCGAACTGGTTGTGGAGTGGTGCAAACTGGTTACGGAGTGGTGCGAACTGGTTGCGGAGTGATGCGAACTGGTTGCGGAGTGGTGCGAACAGGTTGCGGAGTGGTGCGAACTGGTTGCAGAGTGCTTCGAACTGGTTGCCGAGTGGTGCGAACTGGTTGTGGAGTGGTGCAAACTGGTTACGGAGTGGTGCGAACTGGTTGCGGAGTGATGCGAACTGGTTGCGGAGTGGTGCGAACAGGTTGCGGAGTGGTGCGAACTGGTTGCAGAGTGCTTCGAACTGGTTGCCGAGTGGTGCGAACTGGTTGTGGAGTGGTGCAAACTGGTTACGGAGTGGTGCGAACTGGTTGCGGAGTGATGCGAACTGGTTGCGGAGTGGTGCGAACAGGTTGCGGAGTGGTGCGAACTGGTTGCAGAGTGCTTCGAACTGGTTGCCGAGTGGTGCGAACTGGTTGTGGAGTGGTGCAAACTGGTTACGGAGTGGTGCGAACTGGTTGCGGAGTGATGCGAACTGGTTGCGGAGTGGTGCGAACAGGTTGCGGAGTGGTGCGAACTGGTTGCAGAGTGCTTCGAACTGGTTGCCGAGTGGTGCGAACTGGTTGTGGAGTGGTGCAAACTGGTTACGGAGTGGTGCGAACTGGTTGCGGAGTGATGCGAACTGGTTGCGGAGTGGTGCGAACAGGTTGCGGAGTGGTGCGAACTGGTTGCAGAGTGCTTCGAACTGGTTGCCGAGTGGTGCGAACTGGTTGTGGAGTGGTGCAAACTGGTTACGGAGTGGTGCGAACTGGTTGCGGAGTGATGCGAACTGGTTGCGGAGTGGTGCGAACAGGTTGCGGAGTGGTGCGAACTGGTTGCAGAGTGCTTCGAACTGGTTGCCGAGTGGTGCGAACTGGTTGTGGAGTGGTGCAAACTGGTTACGGAGTGGTGCGAACTGGTTGCGGAGTGATGCGAACTGGTTGCGGAGTGGTGCGAACAGGTTGCGGAGTGGTGCGAACTGGTTGCAGAGTGCTTCGAACTGGTTGCCGAGTGGTGCGAACTGGTTGTGGAGTGGTGCAAACTGGTTACGGAGTGGTGCGAACTGGTTGCGGAGTGATGCGAACTGGTTGCGGAGTGGTGCGAACAGGTTGCGGAGTGGTGCGAACTGGTTGCAGAGTGCTTCGAACTGGTTGCCGAGTGGTGCGAACTGGTTGTGGAGTGGTGCAAACTGGTTACGGAGTGGTGCGAACTGGTTGCGGAGTGATGCGAACTGGTTGCGGAGTGGTGCGAACAGGTTGCGGAGTGGTGCGAACTGGTTGCAGAGTGCTTCGAACTGGTTGCCGAGTGGTGCGAACTGGTTGTGGAGTGGTGCAAACTGGTTACGGAGTGGTGCGAACTGGTTGCGGAGTGATGCGAACTGGTTGCGGAGTGGTGCGAACAGGTTGCGGAGTGGTGCGAACTGGTTGCAGAGTGCTTCGAACTGGTTGCCGAGTGGTGCGAACTGGTTGTGGAGTGGTGCAAACTGGTTACGGAGTGGTGCGAACTGGTTGCGGAGTGATGCGAACTGGTTGCGGAGTGGTGCGAACAGGTTGCGGAGTGGTGCGAACTGGTTGCAGAGTGCTTCGAACTGGTTGCCGAGTGGTGCGAACTGGTTGTGGAGTGGTGCAAACTGGTTACGGAGTGGTGCGAACTGGTTGCGGAGTGATGCGAACTGGTTGCGGAGTGGTGCGAACAGGTTGCGGAGTGGTGCGAACTGGTTGCAGAGTGCTTCGAACTGGTTGCCGAGTGGTGCGAACTGGTTGTGGAGTGGTGCAAACTGGTTACGGAGTGGTGCGAACTGGTTGCGGAGTGATGCGAACTGGTTGCGGAGTGGTGCGAACAGGTTGCGGAGTGGTGCGAACTGGTTGCAGAGTGCTTCGAACTGGTTGCCGAGTGGTGCGAACTGGTTGTGGAGTGGTGCAAACTGGTTACGGAGTGGTGCGAACTGGTTGCGGAGTGATGCGAACTGGTTGCGGAGTGGTGCGAACAGGTTGCGGAGTGGTGCGAACTGGTTGCAGAGTGCTTCGAACTGGTTGCCGAGTGGTGCGAACTGGTTGTGGAGTGGTGCAAACTGGTTACGGAGTGGTGCGAACTGGTTGCGGAGTGATGCGAACTGGTTGCGGAGTGGTGCGAACAGGTTGCGGAGTGGTGCGAACTGGTTGCAGAGTGCTTCGAACTGGTTGCCGAGTGGTGCGAACTGGTTGTGGAGTGGTGCAAACTGGTTACGGAGTGGTGCGAACTGGTTGCGGAGTGATGCGAACTGGTTGCGGAGTGGTGCGAACAGGTTGCGGAGTGGTGCGAACTGGTTGCAGAGTGCTTCGAACTGGTTGCCGAGTGGTGCGAACTGGTTGCAGAGTGGTGCAAACTAGTTGTGGAGTGGTGCAAACTGGTTCTAGAGTGGTGCGAACTGGTTGCGGAGTAGTACAAACTGGTTGTGGAGTGGTGCGACCTGGTTGCGGAGTGGTGCGAACTGGTTGGGGAGTGGTGCGAACTGGTCGCGGAGTGGTGCAAACTGGTTGCGGAGAGGTGTGAACTGGTTGCGGAGTGGTGCAAACTGGTTGTGGAGTGGTGCAAACTGGTTGCGGAGAGGTGTGAACTGGTTGTGGAGTGGTGCGAACTGGTTGCTGAGTGGTGTGAGGTGGTTGCGGAGTGGTGTGAAGTGGTTGCCGAGTGGTGCAAACCGCTTGCAGATTGGTGGGAACTGGCTGCGAAGTGGTGTGAACTGGTTGTGGAGTGGTGCGAACTGGTTGCGGAGTAGTTTGAACTGGTTGCGGAGTGCTAGGAACTGGTTGCGGAGTGGTGCAAACTGGTTGTGGAGTGGTGCGAACTGGTTGCGGATTGATGCGAACTGGCTGCGGAGTGGTGTGAACTGGTTGTGGAGTGGTGCGAATTGGTTGCGGAGTGCTGCGAACTGGTTGCGGAGTAGTTCGAACTGGTTGCGGAGTGCTGCGAACTGGTTGCGGAGTAGTTCGAACTGGTTGCGGAGTGCTGCGAACTGGTTGCGGAGTAGTTCGAACTGGTTGCGGAGTGCTGCGAACTGGTTGCGGAGTAGTTCGAACTGGTTGCGGAGTGCTGCGAACTGGTTGCGGAGTAGTTCGAACTGGTTGCGGAGTGCTGCGAACTGGTTGCGGAGTAGTTCGAACTGGTTGCGGAGTGCTGCGAACTGGTTGCGGAGTAGTTCGAACTGGTTGCGGAGTGCTGCGAACTGGTTGCGGAGTAGTTCGAACTGGTTGCGGAGTGCTGCGAACTGGTTGCGGAGTAGTTCGAACTGGTTGCGGAGTGCTGCGAACTGGTTGCGGAGTAGTTCGAACTGGTTGCGGAGTGCTGCGAACTGGTTGCGGAGTAGTTCGAACTGGTTGCGGAGTGCTGCGAACTGGTTGCGGAGTAGTTCGAACTGGTTGCGGAGTGCTGCGAACTGGTTGCGGAGTAGTTCGAACTGGTTGCGGAGTGCTGCGAACTGGTTGCGGAGTAGTTCGAACTGGTTGCGGAGTGCTGCGAACTGGTTGCGGAGTAGTTCGAACTGGTTGCGGAGTGCTGCGAACTGGTTGCGGAGTAGTTCGAACTGGTTGCGGAGTGCTGCGAACTGGTTGCGGAGTAGTTCGAACTGGTTGCGGAGTGCTGCGAACTGGTTGCGGAGTAGTTCGAACTGGTTGCGGAGTGCTGCGAACTGGTTGCGGAGTAGTTCGAACTGGTTGCGGAGTGCTGCGAACTGGTTGCGGAGTAGTTCGAACTGGTTGCGGAGTGCTGCGAACTGGTTGCGGAGTAGTTCGAACTGGTTGCGGAGTGCTGCGAACTGGTTGCGGAGTAGTTCGAACTGGTTGCGGAGTGCTGCGAACTGGTTGCGGAGTAGTTCGAACTGGTTGCGGAGTGCTGCGAACTGGTTGCGGAGTGGTACAAACTTGTTGCGAGTGGTGCGAACTGGTTGCGGATTGGTGCGAACTGGTTGCGGAGTGGTGCAAAATGGTTGTGGAACGCGTAAACTGGCTGCGGAGTGGTGGGAACTGGTCGCGGAGTGGTGCGAACTGGTTGCGGAGTGGTGCAAACTGGTTGCGGAGAGGTGCTAACTAGTTGTGGAGTGGCGCGAAATGGTTGCTGAGTGGTGCAAAATGGTTGCGGAGTCGTGCAAACTGGCTGCGGAGTGGTGCGAAGTGGTCATAAAGTGGTGCGAACTGGATGCGGAGTGGTGCGAACGGGCTGCGGAGTGGTGTGAACTGGTTGTAGAGAGGTACCAACTGGTTTTTGAGTGGTGCGAACTGGTCGCGGAGTGGCCCGAACAGGCTGCGGAGTGGCGCAAACTGGTTGCGGGGTGGTGCAAACTGGTTGCGGAGTGGTGCCAACTGGTTCCGAAGTGGTGCGAACTGGCTGTGCTGTAGTACGCACTGGCTGCAAAGTGGTGTGAACTGGTTGGAGAGTGGTGCGAACTGGTTGCGGAGTGGTGTGAACTGGTTGCGGAGTGGTACGAACTGGTTGCGGAGTGGTGCGAACTGGTTGCGGCGTGGTGCCAACTGGTTGCGGAGTGGTGCGAACTGGTTGCAGAGTGGTGTGAACTGGTTGTGGAGTAGTGCAAACTGGTTCCGGAGTGGACCAAACTGGTTGCTAAGTGGTGTGAACTGGTTATGGAGTGGTGCGAATTGGTTGCGGAGTGGTGCGTACTGGTTGCGCAGTGGTGCGAACTGGTTGTAGAGTGATGCAAACTGGTTGCAGAGTGGTGCAAACTGGTTGCGGAGTGGTGCAACTGGTTCTGGATCGGTGCAAACTGGTTTTGGAGTGGTGCGAACTGGTTGCAGAGTGATGCAAACTGGCTGCGGAGTGGTGCAAACTGGTTGCGGAGTAGTGGGAACTGGCTGCGGAGTGGAGCGAAGTGGTTGCGGAGTGGTGTGAACTGGTTGTGGAGTGGTGCGAACTGGTTGTGGAGTGGTGCAAACTGGTTGTGGAGTGGTGCGAACTGGTTGTGGAGTGGTGCGAACTGGTTGCGGAGTGGTGCGAACTGGTTGCGGAGTGGTGCGAACTGGTTGCCGAGTGGTGCGAACTGGTTGCAGAGTGGTGCAAACTAGTTGTGGAGTGGTGCAAACTGGTTCCAGAGTGGTGCGAACTGGTTGCGGAGTAGTACGAACTGGTTGTGGAGTGGTGCGAACTGGTTCCGGAGTGGTGCGCACTGGGTGCGGAGTGGTGCTAGCTGGTTGCAGAGTCGTGCGAACTGGTTGCCGAGTGGTGCGAACTGGTTGCAGAGTGGTGCAAACTAGTTGTGGAGTGGTGCAAACTGGTTCCAGAGTGGTGCGAACTGGTTGCGGAGTAGTACGAACTGGTTGTGGAGTGGTGCGAACTGGTTCCGGAGTGGTGCGCACTGGGTGCGGAGTGGTGCTAGCTGGTTGCAGAGTCGTGCGAACTGGTTGCCGAGTGGTGCGAACTGGTTGCAGAGTGGTGCAAACTAGTTGTGGAGTGGTGCAAACTGGTTCCAGAGTGGTGCGAACTGGTTGCGGAGTAGTACGAACTGGTTGTGGAGTGGTGCGAACTGGTTCCGGAGTGGTGCGCACTGGGTGCGGAGTGGTGCTAGCTGGTTGCAGAGTCGTGCGAACTGGTTGCCGAGTGGTGCGAACTGGTTGCAGAGTGGTGCAAACTAGTTGTGGAGTGGTGCAAACTGGTTCCAGAGTGGTGCGAACTGGTTGCGGAGTAGTACGAACTGGTTGTGGAGTGGTGCGAACTGGTTCCGGAGTGGTGCGCACTGGGTGCGGAGTGGTGCTAGCTGGTTGCAGAGTCGTGCGAACTGGTTGCCGAGTGGTGCGAACTGGTTGCAGAGTGGTGCAAACTAGTTGTGGAGTGGTGCAAACTGGTTCCAGAGTGGTGCGAACTGGTTGCGGAGTAGTACGAACTGGTTGTGGAGTGGTGCGAACTGGTTCCGGAGTGGTGCGCACTGGGTGCGGAGTGGTGCTAGCTGGTTGCAGAGTCGTGCGAACTGGTTGCCGAGTGGTGCGAACTGGTTGCAGAGTGGTGCAAACTAGTTGTGGAGTGGTGCAAACTGGTTCCAGAGTGGTGCGAACTGGTTGCGGAGTAGTACGAACTGGTTGTGGAGTGGTGCGAACTGGTTCCGGAGTGGTGCGCACTGGGTGCGGAGTGGTGCTAGCTGGTTGCAGAGTCGTGCGAACTGGTTGCCGAGTGGTGCGAACTGGTTGCAGAGTGGTGCAAACTAGTTGTGGAGTGGTGCAAACTGGTTCCAGAGTGGTGCGAACTGGTTGCGGAGTAGTACGAACTGGTTGTGGAGTGGTGCGAACTGGTTCCGGAGTGGTGCGCACTGGGTGCGGAGTGGTGCTAGCTGGTTGCAGAGTCGTGCGAACTGGTTGCCGAGTGGTGCGAACTGGTTGCAGAGTGGTGCAAACTAGTTGTGGAGTGGTGCAAACTGGTTCCAGAGTGGTGCGAACTGGTTGCGGAGTAGTACGAACTGGTTGTGGAGTGGTGCGAACTGGTTCCGGAGTGGTGCGCACTGGGTGCGGAGTGGTGCTAGCTGGTTGCAGAGTCGTGCGAACTGGTTGCCGAGTGGTGCGAACTGGTTGCAGAGTGGTGCAAACTAGTTGTGGAGTGGTGCAAACTGGTTCCAGAGTGGTGCGAACTGGTTGCGGAGTAGTACGAACTGGTTGTGGAGTGGTGCGAACTGGTTCCGGAGTGGTGCGCACTGGGTGCGGAGTGGTGCTAGCTGGTTGCAGAGTCGTGCGAACTGGTTGCCGAGTGGTGCGAACTGGTTGCAGAGTGGTGCAAACTAGTTGTGGAGTGGTGCAAACTGGTTCCAGAGTGGTGCGAACTGGTTGCGGAGTAGTACGAACTGGTTGTGGAGTGGTGCGAACTGGTTCCGGAGTGGTGCGCACTGGGTGCGGAGTGGTGCTAGCTGGTTGCAGAGTCGTGCGAACTGGTTGCCGAGTGGTGCGAACTGGTTGCAGAGTGGTGCAAACTAGTTGTGGAGTGGTGCAAACTGGTTCCAGAGTGGTGCGAACTGGTTGCGGAGTAGTACGAACTGGTTGTGGAGTGGTGCGAACTGGTTCCGGAGTGGTGCGCACTGGGTGCGGAGTGGTGCTAGCTGGTTGCAGAGTCGTGCGAACTGGTTGCCGAGTGGTGCGAACTGGTTGCAGAGTGGTGCAAACTAGTTGTGGAGTGGTGCAAACTGGTTCCAGAGTGGTGCGAACTGGTTGCGGAGTAGTACGAACTGGTTGTGGAGTGGTGCGAACTGGTTCCGGAGTGGTGCGCACTGGGTGCGGAGTGGTGCTAGCTGGTTGCAGAGTCGTGCGAACTGGTTGCCGAGTGGTGCGAACTGGTTGCAGAGTGGTGCAAACTAGTTGTGGAGTGGTGCAAACTGGTTCCAGAGTGGTGCGAACTGGTTGCGGAGTAGTACGAACTGGTTGTGGAGTGGTGCGAACTGGTTCCGGAGTGGTGCGCACTGGGTGCGGAGTGGTGCTAGCTGGTTGCAGAGTCGTGCGAACTGGTTGCCGAGTGGTGCGAACTGGTTGCAGAGTGGTGCAAACTAGTTGTGGAGTGGTGCAAACTGGTTCCAGAGTGGTGCGAACTGGTTGC
Organism: Penium margaritaceum; assembly: GCA_023375785.1. Taxonomy (NCBI): domain Eukaryota; kingdom Viridiplantae; phylum Streptophyta; class Zygnematophyceae; order Desmidiales; family Peniaceae; genus Penium; species Penium margaritaceum. The sequence continues at coordinate 42,742 of SZWC01012670.1, read as the reverse complement.
GGAGTAGTACGAACTGGTTGTGGAGTGGTGCGACCAGGTTGCGGAGTGGTGCGAACTGAATGCGGAGTGGTGCGAACTGGTTGCGGAGTGGTGCGAACTGGTTCCGCAGTGGTAAGAACTGGTTGTGGAGTGGTGCGAACTGGTTGGGGAGTGGTGGGAACTGGTCGCGGAGTGGTGCAAACTGGTTGCGGAGTGGTGTGAATTGGTTGCGGAGTGGTGCAAACTGGTTGCTTTGTGGTGTGAACTGGTTCCGGAGCGGTGCTAACTGGTTTCTGAGTCGTGCGAACTGGTTGCAGAGTAGTGCGAACTGGCTACAGAGTGGTGCGAACTGGTTGCGAAAGGGTGCGAACTGGTTGCCAAGTGGTGCGAACCTGTTGCGGAGTGGTGCGAAATGGTTGCGAAGTGGTGCAAAACTGGTTGCGGTGTGGTGCGAACTAGTTGCCGAGTGGCGCAAACTGGTTGTGGAAGGCGCGAGATGGGTGTGGAGTGGTACGAAGTGGTTGCGGAGTGGTGCGAACGGGTTGCGGAGTGGTGCGAACGTGTTGCGGAGAGGTGCGAACTGGTTGCTGAGTGGTGCGAGGTGGTTGCGGAGTGGTGCGAACTGGTTTCGGAGTGGTGCAAACTGGATGAGGAGTGGTGCGAACTGGTTGCGGAGTGGTGCGAACTGGCTGCGGAGTGGTGCGAACTGGCTGCGGAGTGGTGCGAACTGGCTGCGGAGTGGTGCGAACTGGCTGCGGAGTGGTGCGAACTGGCTGCGGAGTGGTGCGAACTGGCTGCGGAGTGGTGCAAACTAGTTGCAGAGTGGTGCGAACTGGTTGCGGAGTGGTACGAACTGGTTGCGGAGTGGTGCGAACTGGTTGTGGAGTGGTGCGAACTGGTTGCGGAGTGGTGTGAACTGGTTGCCGAGTGGTGCGAACTGGTTGCCGAGTGGTGAAAACGGGTTGTGGAGTGGTGCGAACTGGTTGGGGATTGGTGCGAACTTGCTGCGGAATGGTGTGAACAGGTCGTGGAATGGTGCGAACAGGTTGCGGAGTGGTGCAAACTGGTTTCTGAGTGGTGCGAACTGGTCGCGGAGTGGCGTGAACTGGCTGCGGAGTGGCGCGAACTGGCTGCGGAGTGGTGCAAGCTGGTTGCGGAGTGGTGCGAACTGGTTGCGGAGTGGTGCGAACTGGTTGCGGAGTGGTGCAAGCTGGTTGCAGAGTGGTGCAAACTGGTTGCGGATTGGTCAAACTGGTTCCGGAGTGGTGCGAACTGGATGCGGAGTAGTGGGAACTGGATGTGGAGTTATGGGAACTGGTTGCAGAGTGGTGCGAACTGGTTGTGGAAGGCGTGAACTGGTTGCGGAGTGGTGCAAACTGGTTGCAGAGTGGTGCGAACTGGTTGCGAAAGGGTGCCAACTGGTTGCGGAGTGGTATGAACTGGTTGAGAGTGGTGCGAACTGGATGCACAGGGGTGTGAACTGGTTACGGAGTGGTGCAAACTGGTTGTGGAGTGGTGCAAACTGGTGGCGGAGTGGTGCGAACTGGCTGCGGGGTTGTGTGAACTGGTTGCAGAGTGGTGCAAACTGGTTGCGGATTAATGCGAACTGGTTGCTGAGTGGTGCGAACTGGTCACGGAGTGGCGCGAATTGGCTGCGGAGTGGCGTGAACTGGCTGCGGAGTGGAGCAAACTGGTTGCGGAGTGGTGCGAACTGGTTGCTGAGTGGTGCGAACTGGTCACGGAGTGGCGCGAATTGGCTGCGGAGTGGCGTGAACTGGCTGCGGAGTGGAGCAAACTGGTTGCGGAGTGGTGCGAACTAGTTGCGGAGTGGTGCGAACTGGTTCCAGAGTGGTGCGAACTGGCTGCGGAGTAGTGCGAACTGGTTGCGGATTGGTGCGAACTGGTTGCGGAGTGGTGCGAACTGGTTGAGGAACGCACGAACTGGCTGCGGAGTGGTGGGAACTGGTTGCGGACTGGTAGGGACTGGTGCGGACTGGTTGCGGAGTTGTGCGAACTGGTTGCAAAGAGGTGCTAACTGGTTGCAGAGTGGCGCGAACTAGTTGCAGAGTGGTGCAAACTGGTTGTGGAGTAGTGCAAACTGGCTGCGGAGTGGTGCGAACTGGTTATAGTGTGGTGCAAACTGGATGCGGAGTGGTGCGAACTGGCTGCGGAGTGGTGTGAACTGGTTGCGGAGTGGTGGCAACTGGTTTCTGAGTGGTGCGAACTGGTCGCGGAGTGGCCCGAACTGGCTGCGGAGTGGCGCAAACGGGCTGCGGAGTGGTGCAAACAGGTTGCGGAGTAGTGCAAACTGGTTGCGGAGTGGTGCGAACTGGTCGCGGAGTGGCCCGAACTGGCTGCGGAGTGGCGCAAACGGGCTGCGGAGTGGTGCAAACAGGTTGCGGAGTAGTGCAAACTGGTTGCGGAGTGGTGCAAACTGGTTTCGGAGAAGTGCGAACTGCTTGCGGAGTGGTTCAAACTGGTTGCGGACTGGTGCGAACTGGTTCCGGAGTGGTGCAAAATGGTTGTGGAGTAGTACGAACTGGTTGCGGAGTGCTGTGAACTGGTTGGAGAGTGGTGGGAACTGGTTAAGGAGTGGTGCAAACTTGTTGCGGAGTGGTACGAACTGGTTGCAGAGTGGTGCAAACTGGTGGCGGAGTGGTGCAAACTGGCTCCAGAGTGGTGTGAACTGGTTGCAGAGTGGTGCAAACTGGGTGCGGATTGGTGCAAACTGGTTGCTGAGTGGTGCCAATTGGTCGCGGAGTGGCGCGAACTGGCTGCGGAGTGGCGCAAACTGGCTGCGGACTGGTGCAAACTGGTTGCGGAGTGGTGCGAACTAGTTGCGGAGTGGTGCAAACTGGTTCGAGAGTGGTGCGAACTGGTTGCGGAGTAGTGTGAACTGGTTGCGGAGTAGTGCGAACTGGTTGCGGAGTGGTGCGAACTGGTTGCGGATTGGTCCGAACTGGTTGCGGAGTGGTGCAATCTGGTTGCGGAGTGGTGCCCACTGGTTGCGGAGTGGTGCGAACTGGGTGCGGAGTCGTGCGAACTGGTTGTGGAGTGGTGCGAACTGGTTTCTCAGAGGTGTGAACTGGTTGCGGAGTGGTGTGAACTAGTTGCGGAGTGGTGCAAACTGGTTCGAGAGTGGTGCGAACTGGTTGCGGAGTGGTGGGAACTGGTTGCGGAGTGGTGCGAACTAGTTGCGGAGTGGTGCGAACTGGTTGCAGAGTGGTGCGAACTGGTTGCGGATTGGTCCGAACTGGTTGCGGAGTGGTGCAATCTGGTTGCGGAGTGGTGCCCACTGGTTGCGGAGTGGTGCGAACTGGGTGCGGAGTCGTGCGAACTGGTTGTGGAGTGGTGCGAACTGGTTTCTCAGAGGTGTGAACTGGTTGCGGAGTGGTGTGAACTAGTTGCGGAGTGGTGCAAACTGGTTCGAGAGTGGTGCGAACTGGTTGCGGAGTGGTGGGAACTGGTTGCGGAGTGGTGCGAACTAGTTGCGGAGTGGTGCGAACTGGTTGCAGAGTGGTGCGAACTGGTTGCGGATTGGTCCGAACTGGTTGCGGAGTGGTGCAATCTGGTTGCGGAGTGGTGCCCACTGGTTGCGGAGTGGTGCGAACTGGGTGCGGAGTCGTGCGAACTGGTTGTGGAGTGGTGCGAACTGGTTTCTCAGAGGTGTGAACTGGTTGCGGAGTGGTGTGAACTAGTTGCGGAGTGGTGCAAACTGGTTCGAGAGTGGTGCGAACTGGTTGCGGAGTGGTGGGAACTGGTTGCGGAGTGGTGCGAACTAGTTGCGGAGTGGTGCGAACTGGTTGCAGAGTGGTGCGAACTGGTTGCGGATTGGTCCGAACTGGTTGCGGAGTGGTGCAATCTGGTTGCGGAGTGGTGCCCACTGGTTGCGGAGTGGTGCGAACTGGGTGCGGAGTCGTGCGAACTGGTTGTGGAGTGGTGCGAACTGGTTTCTCAGAGGTGTGAACTGGTTGCGGAGTGGTGTGAACTAGTTGCGGAGTGGTGCAAACTGGTTCGAGAGTGGTGCGAACTGGTTGCGGAGTGGTGGGAACTGGTTGCGGAGTGGTGCGAACTAGTTGCGGAGTGGTGCGAACTGGTTGCAGAGTGGTGCGAACTGGTTGCGGATTGGTCCGAACTGGTTGCGGAGTGGTGCAATCTGGTTGCGGAGTGGTGCCCACTGGTTGCGGAGTGGTGCGAACTGGGTGCGGAGTCGTGCGAACTGGTTGTGGAGTGGTGCGAACTGGTTTCTCAGAGGTGTGAACTGGTTGCGGAGTGGTGTGAACTAGTTGCGGAGTGGTGCAAACTGGTTCGAGAGTGGTGCGAACTGGTTGCGGAGTGGTGGGAACTGGTTGCGGAGTGGTGCGAACAGGTTGCGGAGTGGTACGAACTGGTTGAAGAGTGCTGCGAACTGGCTGCGGAGTACTGCGAGCTGGTTGCGGAGTGGTGCGAACGGGATGCGGAGTGGTGCAAACTGGTTTCGGGAGGTGTGAACTTGTTGCGGAATGGTTCGAACTGGTTGCGGAGTGGTACGAATTAGTTGCGGAGTGGTGTGAACTGGTTAGGGATTGGTGCAAACTGGTTGCGGAGTGGTGCGAACTGGTTGTGGAACGCGTGAACTGGCTGCGGAGTGGTGGGAACTGGTTGCGGAGTGGTGCAAACTGGTTGCCGAGTGGTGCGAACTGGTTGCGGAGAGGTGCTAACTGGTTGCGGAGTGGCACGAACTGGTTGTAGAGTGGTGCAATCTGGTTGGGGAGTGGTGCAAACTGGTTGCGGTGTGGTGCGAACTGGATGCGGAGTGGTGCAAACTTGATGCGGAGTGGTTTGAACTGGTTTCGGAGTGGTGCCAACTGGTTCCGGATCGGTGCAAACTGGTTGTGGAGTAGTACAAACTGGTTGTGGAGTGGTGCGAACTGGTTGTAGAGCAACTCGTTGGCGTGCGCCTTGCCAACCAGAGAGGGGGGGGGAGGGGTAACCGTCTGTCCCCGTTCGGTTTGACGAGGCAGCTTGCCGTGTCGACTCGCCTCGGGCGAGTTTTTCTGAGGTGGAAAGGCATGTGGGTTTGTGATATGAACTCGTATGTTCGCGGATTGCTCACGTCCAGTACGTACATGACACAAGCAACACATGCTTTAGCACATGCTTGACGCGCATAACCTGCTCAGTATCCTCAGGATATCGAGCACCACTAGACACTTGGCAGATTGGTGTGCGCTGGCAGCACCATATCTGCCAATGAACCGACGCCATAAACGCGGGTACAACGCGGAACGGCGAGCCGCAAGGCCGACTTATCGCCACCCACCCATTATGCCGCATGGACACATGCAGCATATTGGGGGTGGGGGCATGCACCTGGAATAGATTTTGGACCACCACAACCGGAATTGAACACTCACCTTCGCTGATCTCCCCCCCCCACCCCCGCTCACTCAC
>SZWC01012670.1:16405-33924 GCA_023375785.1 Penium margaritaceum | reverse complement strand
GGAGTGGTGCGAACTGGTTGCGGAGTGGTGCGAATTGGTTGTGGAGTGGTGCGAACTGCTTGCGGAGTGTTGCGACGGGTTGTGGAGTGGTGCGAACTGGTTCCGGAGTGGTGCGCTTTGGTTGCGGAGTGGTGCGACCTGGTTGCGGAGTGGTGCAAACTGGTTGCGGAGTGGTGCAAACCGGTTGGAGAGTGATGCGCACCGGTTGCGGAGTGGTGCAAACTGGTTGCGGAGTGATGCGAACTGGTTGCGGAGTGGTGCAAACTGGTTGGGGAGTGGTGCGAACCGATTGCGGAGTGGCGCGAACTAGTTGCGAAGTGGTGCAAACTGGCTTGCTCCACTTGTCTTGGGCTTCCTCCAGTTGTCCTGGTTGTGCTCCAGTTTTCTTGGTCTTGCTCCAGTTGTCTTGGACATGCTCCAGTTCTATTGGGCTTGCTCCAGTTATCTTTAGCCTACTCTAATTATCTTGGGCTTGCTCCAGTTGTCTTGTCCTTGCTCCAGTTGTCTTGGGCTTGCTCCATTTGTATTGGCCTTGATCCAATTGTCTTGGGCTTGCTCCAGTTGTCTTTGGCTTGCTCCACTTGTCTTGGGCTTCCTCCAGTTGTCCTGGTTGTGCTCCAGTTTTCTTGGTCTTGCTCCAGTTGTCTTGGACATGCTCCAGTTCTCTTGGGCTTGCTCCAGTTGTCTTTAGCCGACTCCAATTATCTTGGGCTTGATCCAGTTGTCCTGGGCTTGCTCCCGTTGGCTTGGGCTTGCTCTAGTTGTCTTGGTCTTGCTCCAGTTGTCTTGGACTTGTTCCAGTTGTGGTACACATGCTCCAGTTATCTTGGGCTTGCTCCAGTTGTCTTAGGCTTGCTCGAGTTGTCTTGGGCTTGCTCCAGTTGTCTTCGGTTTGCTCCTGTTGCCTTGGGCTTGTTCTAGCTGTCTTGGGCTTGCTCCAGCTGTCTTGGCAGTGCTCCAGTTGTCTTGGGCTTTCTCCAGGTGTCTTGGGCTTGCTCCAGTTCTATTGACCTTGCTCCAGCTGTCTTGGACTTGCTCCAGTTGTCTTGGGCTTGATCCACTTATGTTTGACTTTCTCCAGTTGTCCCGGGCTTGCTCCACTTGTCTTGGACTTGCTTCAGGTGTCTTGGGCTTGCTCCAGTTGTCTTTGCATTGCTCTAGTTAACTTAGACTTGCTCCAGGTTTTCTTGCGCTTGCTCCAATTGTTTTGGAATTGCTCCGATTGTCCTGGCCTTGCTCCAGTTGTCTTGGGCTTTCTCCAGTTGTCTTGGCCTTGCTCCAGTTGTCTTGACCTTGCTCAAGTTATCTTGTACTAGCTCCAGATGTCTTGGGCTTCCTCCCGTTGTATTGGACTTGCTCCAGTTGTATTGGGCTTGCTCCAATTGTCTTGGACTTGCTTCAATTGTCTTGTGCTTACTCTAGTTGTCTTGGGCTTGCTGGAGCTATCTTGGGCTTGCTCCGATTATATTGATCTTCCTCTGGTTGTCTTGGGCTTGCTCCAATTTTCTTGGGCTTGCTCCAGTTGTCTTTACCTTGCTCTAGCTGTCTTGGACTTGCTCCAGTTCTCCTGGGCTTGCTCTATCTTTCTTCGACTTGCTCCAGTTGTCTTGGGCTTGCTCAAGTTCTCTTGGACTTGCTTCAGCTGTCTTCGCCTTGCTCAAGTTGTCTTTGGCTTGTTCCAACTGTCTTGGCCTTGCTCCACTTGTCTTTGCCTTGCTCCAGCTGTCTTGGGCTTGCTATAGTTGTCTTGGGCATGCTCCAGTTGGCTTGGGATTGCTCCAGTTGTCTTGGGCTTGCTCCCGTTGTCTTTGGCTTTCTCCAGTTGTCTTGGAAATCCTCCACTTGTCATGGGCTTCCTCTAGTTGTCTTGGATGTGCTCTAGTATTCTTTGTCTTGCTCCAGTTATCTTGGACATGCTCCAATTGTCTTGGATTTGCTCCAGTAGTCTTGAGCCTACTCCGGTTATCTTGGGCTTGATCCATTTGGCTTGGGCTTCCTCCAGTTGTCTTTGGCTTGCTCCTGTTGTCTTGGACTTGCTCCACTTGTTATATACTTGCTTTATTTGTCTCGGGATTGCTCCAGTTGTCTTGGGCTTGTACAAGTTGTTTTGGGCTTGCTCCAGTTCTCTTGGGCTTGCTCCAGTTGTCTTGGGCTTGTTCCTGCTGTCTTGGGCTTGCTCCAGTTGTCTTGGCCCTTCTCCCGTTGCCTGTTCCAGGTGTCTTGGGATTGTTCCAGTCCTCTTGACCTTTCTCCAGTTGTCTTGCACTTGCTCTAGTTGTCTTTGTCAGAAATATAGACTCCGATAAAGGTCACCACATGGAAAACCCGAGTTCTTAATAACGGTTCAGCTCCTGACGGAACCACCTCGGCCATCAGGACCACTAACCGTTGGTGGACAGAACGGACCTGCTCCAGTTGTCTTGGGCTTGCGCCAGTCTTCTTGGCCTTGCTCCAGTTGTCTTTGCCTTGCTCCAGTTTTCTTGGCCTTGCTCCAGCTGTCTTGGGATTGCTCCAGTTGACTTGGGTTTGCTCCACTTGTCTTGGGCTTGCTCAATTTGTTTTGGCCTTGATCCAGTTGTCTTCGGCTTGCCCCAGATGTCTTGGGTGTGCTCCAGTTGTCTTACCCTTGCTCAAGTTGTCTCAGCCTTGCTCTAGCTATCTTGGCCTTGCTCCAGTTGTCTTGGGCTTGCTCCAGTTGTCTTGGGATTGCTCCAGTTGTCTTGGGCTTGCTCCCGTTGTCATTGGCTTGCTCAAGTTGTCTTGGGCTTGCTCCACTTGTCTTGTGCTTCTTCCAATTATATTGGTTGTGCTCCAGTTTTCTTGGTTTTGCTCCAGTTGTCTTGGACATGCTCCAGTTGTATTGGGCTTGCTCAAGTTGTCTTCAGCCTACTCCAGTTATAATGGACTTGCTCCAGTTTTCCTGTACCTGCTCTACTTGGCTGGGGCTTGCTCTAGTTGTCTTCGACTTGCTCTAGTTGTCTTGGAATTTATCCAGTTGTTGTAGACTTGCTTCAGTTATCTTGTGCTTGCTCCAGTTGTCTTAGGCTTGCTCCAGTTGTCTTGGGCTTGCTCATTTGTCTTGGGCTTGATCCAGTTTTATTGGACTTGTTCCAACTGTCTTGGGCTTGATCTAGTTGTCTTGGTTCGCTCCAGTTGTCTTGGGCTTGCTCCCGTTGTCCTGAGCTCGCTTCATTTATCTTGACCTTGCTCTAGTTGTCTTGGACTTGCTCCACATGTCTTGGGCTTTATCCACTTGTCTTTGACTGTCTCCTACTCTCCTGGGCTTGCTCCATTTGTCTTGGACTTGCTTAAGGTGTCTTGGGCTTGCTCAAGTTGTATTGGCATTGCTGTAGTTGTCTTGGGCTTGCTCCAATTGTCTTGGGCTTGCTCCAGTTGTTTTGGGCTTGCTCCAGTTGTCTTGGACTTGCTTAAGGTGTCTTGGGCTTGCTCAAGTTGTATTGGCATTGCTGTAGTTGTCTTGGGCTTGCTCCAATTGTCTTGGGCTTGCTCCAGTTGTTTTGGGCTTGCTCCAATTATCTTGGCCTTGCTCCAGCTGTCTTGGGCTTGCTCCAGTTGTCTTGGCCTTGCTGTAGGTTTCTTGACCTTGCTCCAGTTGTCTTGGACTTGCTCCAGATGTCTTGGGCTTGCTCTTGTTGTCTTGGGCTTGCTCCAGTTGTCTTGGCCTTGCTGTAGGTTTCTTGACCTTGCTCCAGTTGTCTTGGACTTGCTCCAGATGTCTTGGGCTTGCTCTTGTTGTCTTGTGCTTGCTCTAGTTGTCCTGGGCTTGCTCCAGCTGTCTTGGGCTTGTTCTTGTTGTTGTGGGCTTGCTCCAGTTGTCTTAGGCTTGCTCAAGTTGTATTCGACTTGCTCTAGCTGTCTTGGGCATGCTCTAGTTGTCTTGGGCTTGCTCCATTTGTCTTGGGCTTGCTCCAGTTGTCGTGGGCTTGCTCCAGTTGTCTTGGGCTTGCTCTAGTTATCTTGGGCTTGCTGAGGCTGTCTTGGTCTTGCTATTGTTCTATTGGGCTTGCTTCAGTTGTCTTGGGCGTTCTCCAGTTGTCTTGACCTTGCTCCAGGTGTCTTGGATGTGCTCCTGTTGCCTTGGGCTTGCTCCAGTTTTCTTGGACTTGCTCCAATTGTCTTGGGCTTGCTTAAGTTCTCTTGGACTTGCATTAGTTGTCTTAGGCTTGCTCTAGTTGTCTTGGGCTTGCTCCAGTTTTCTTGGACTTGCTCCAATTGTCTTGGGCTTGCTTAAGTTCTCTTGGACTTGCATTAGTTGTCTTAGGCTTGCTCTAGTTGTCTTGGGCTTGCTCGAGTTGTCTTGGGCTTGCTCCAGTTGTCTTTGGCTTGCTCCAGCTGTCTTGGCCATCCTACAGTTGTCTTGGGCTTGCTCCAGTTGTCTTGGCCTTGCTCCAGTTGTCTTGCCCTTTCTCTAATTGTCTTGGGCTTGCTCCAGTTGTCTTTGGCTTGCTCCAGCTGTCTTGGCCATCCTACAGTTGTCTTGGGCTTGCTCCAGTTGTCTTGGCCTTGCTCCAGTTGTCTTGCCCTTTCTCTAATTGTCTTGGGCTTGCTCCACATGTCTTGGCCTTGCTCCAGTTGTCCTGGGCTTTCTCCAGTTGTCTTGGGCTTGCTCTAATTGTATTGGCCTTGATCAGGTTGTCTTTGACTTGTTCCAGTCGTCTTGGCCCTGCACTACTTGTCTTGGCCTTGTTCCAGTTGTCTTGGACTTGCTTCAATTTTCTTCGACCTGCTCAAGCTGTCTTATACTTGCTGCATTTGTCTTGAACTTACTCAACTTGTATTGGGATTGCTCCAGTTGTATTGGGCTTGGTCCAGGTGTCTTGGCCTTTCTTGAGGTGTCTTGGACGTGCGCCAGTTGTCTTGGCCTTGCTCCAATTGTCTTGGCCTTGCTCCAGTTATCTTGGCCTTGCTCTAGTTGTCTTGAGATTGCTCCAGTTGTATTGGGCTTGCTCCGGTTGTATTAGGCTTGCTCCAATTGTCTTGGGCTTGCTCTAGTTGTCTTGGGCTTGCTCCAGCTGTCTTGTGCTTGCTCCGGTTGTCTTGGTCTTGCTCCAGCTGTCTTGGGCTTGCTCCAGTTGTCATGGGCTTGCTCTAGCTGTCTTGACCTTGCTCTAGTTGTCTTGGACTTGCTCCAGTTGTCTTGGACTTGCCCCGGTTATCTTCGGCTTGCTCCAGTTGTCTTGGGCTTGCTCTAGGTGTCTTCGGCTTGCTCCAGTTGTCTTGGGCTTGCTCTAGTTGTCTTGGACTTGCTCCAGTTGTCTTGGACTTGCCCCGGTTATCTTCGGCTTGCTCCAGTTGTCTTGGGCTTGCTCTAGGTGTCTTCGGCTTGCTCCAGTTGCCTTGGGCTTCCTCCACTTGTCTTTGCCTTCCTCCAGTTGTCTTAGGCTTTCTCCAGTTGTCTTGGCCTTACTCCAGTTGTCTTGGCCTTGCTCTAGTTGTATTGGCCGTGCTCTAGTTGTCTTGGGCTTGCTCCAGTTGTCTATCACTTGCTCCAGTTGTCTTGGGATTGCTCTAGTTGTCTTGGACTTGCCTCAGTTGTCTTGAGCTTGCTCAAGTTGTATTGGGCTTGCTCTGGTTGTCTTGGGCTTGCTCCAGCTGTCTAGGGCTTCATCCAGTTGTAATGGACTTGCTCCAACTATTTTACGCTTGCCCCAGTTGTGTTCGCCTTACTCCAATTGTCTTGGGTTCACTCTAGTTGTCTGGGGCTTGCTCCAGTTTTGTTGACCTTGCTCCAGTTGTCTTGGGCTTGCTCCAGTTGTCTTGGGCTTGCTCTGGTTTTATTGGTCTTGCTCCAGTTGTCTTAGGCTTGCTCCAGCTGTCTTGGGATTGTTCCAGTTGTCTTGGACTTGCTCCAGTTCCCTTGGGCTTGCTTCAGTTTTTTTCGACTTGCTCCAGTTATCTTGGGCTTGCTCCAGTTCTCTTGGACTTGCTTCAGTTGTCTTGGGCTTGCTCTAGTTGTCTTGGGCTTGCTCCAGTTGTCTTCGACTTGCTCCAGTTATCTTGGGCTTGCTCCAGTTCTCTTGGACTTGCTTCAGTTGTCTTGGGCTTGCTCTAGTTGTCTTGGGCTTGCTCCAGTTTTCTTTGGCTTGCCCCAGTGCTCTTGGGCTTGCTTTAGTTGTCTTGGGATTGCTCCAGTTGTCTTGGCCTTCCTCCAGTTGTCTTGGGCTTTCTCCAGTTGTCTTGGCTTTGCTCCAGTCGTCTTGGCCTTGCTTTAGTTGCCTTCGGCTTGCTCCAAATGTCTTGGACTTGCTCCAGTTCTCTTGGGCTTGCTCCATTTGTCTTGGGCTTGCTCCAGTTGTCTTGGCCTTACTCCTGTTGTATCGGGCTTGTTCCAGTTTTCTTGGCCTTACTCCACTTGTCTTGCCCTTGCTCCAGTTGTCTTGGGCTTGTTTCAAAATTTTTAGACTTGCTCAAGCTGTCCTATAATTGGTCCACTTGTCTTGGACTTGCTCGATTTGTCTTGGGCTTGCCGTAGTTGTCTTGACCTTCTTCCGGTTGTCCAAGGCTTGCTCCAGTTGTCTTGGCCTTGCTGAAGTTTTCTTGGACTTTCTCTGGTTGTCCTGGTCTTGCTCCAGTTGTCTTGGGCTTGCTCCAGTTCTCTTGGGCTTGCTCAAGTTGTGTTGACCTTGCTCCAGTAGTCTTGGACTTGCTGCAGTTGTCTTGGGCTTGCTCGAGTTCTCTTCGACTGCCTCCAGTTGTATTGGGCTTGCTCATGTTCTCTTGGCCTTGCTTCAGTTGTCTTGGGCTTGCTCCTGTTGTATTGGGCTTGCTCCAGTTGTCTTGGGCTTGCTCCAGTTGTCTTCGGCTTACTCCACTTATACTGGGCTAGCTCCAGTTGTCTTGGCCTTCCTCCAGTTGTCTTGGGCTTTCTCTAGTTGTTCTGGGCTAGCTTCAATTGTCTTGGCCTTGCTCCAGTTGCCTTGGGCTTGCTCTAGTTGTCTTGGCCTTGCTCTAGTTATCTGGACCTTGCTCCAGTTGTCTTGGGCTTGCTCCAGTTGTCTTAAGCTTGCTCCAGTTCTACTGGCCTTTCTCCACTTGTCTAGGGCTGGCTCTAGTTGTATTGGACTTGCTTCAGTTTTCCTGAACTTGCTCCACGTGTCTTGGGCTTGCTCCAGTTGTCTTGTGCTTGCTCCTGTTGTCGTGGGCTTGCTCCATTTGTCTTGGGCTTGATCCAGTTGCATTGGTCTTGCTCCAGTTGGCTAGGGCTTGCTCCAGTTGTCTTGGGCTTGCTCTAGTTGTCTTCGGATTGCTCTAGTTGTCTTGGGCTTGCTTTAGTTGTCTTCGGCTTGCTCCAGTTGTCTTAGTCTTTCTCCGGTTGTCTTGGTCTTGCTCGAGTTGTCTTGGGCTTGCTCCCATTATCTTGGAATTGCTCCAGTTGTCTTGGCCTTGCTCCAGTTGTCTTGGAATTGCTCCAGTTGTCTTGGGCTTGCTCGAGTTTTCTTTGACTTTCTCCAGTTGTCTTGGGCTTGCTCTAGTTTTCTTGGACTTGCCCCAGTTGTCTTGGGCTTGCTCCAATTGTCTTGGGCTTGCTCTAGTTTTCATGGCCGTCCTCCAGTTGCCTTGGGCTTGTTCCAGTTGTCTTGGCCTTCCTCCAGTTGTCTTTGGCATGCTCCAGTTGTATTGGCCTTGCTTCAGTTGTCTTGGCCTTGCTCCAGCTGTCTTGGGCTTGCTCTCGATGTCTTGGAATTGCTACAGTTATCCTGGGCATGCTCCAGTTGTCTTGTGCTTGTTCCAGATTTTTTGGCCTTGCTCCACTTGTCTTGGCCTTGCTACAGCTGTCTTGGGCTTGTTTCAAATTTTTTGGACTTGCTCAAGCTGTCTTATACTTGCTCCAGTTGTCTTGGACTTGCTCGAGATGTCTTGGGCTTGTCGTAGTTGTCTTGACCTTGGTCCGGTTGTCTTGGGCTTGCTCTAGTTGTCTTGGCCTTGCTGCAGTTGTCTTGGGCTTGCTCCGGTTGTCCCTGTCTTGCTCCAGTTGTCTTGGGCTTGCTCCAGTTGTCTTGGGCTTGCTCTAGTTGTCTTGGCCTTGCTGCAGTTGTCTTGGGCTTGCTCCGGTTGTCCCTGTCTTGCTCCAGTTGTCTTGGGCTTGCTCCAGTTGTCTTGACATTGCTTCAGTTGTCTTGTACTTGCTTCAGTTGTCTTGGGCTTGCTCGAGTTCTCTTCGACTGCCTCCAGCGATTTGGCTGGCTCTAGTTCTCTTGGACTTGCTTCAGTTGTATTGGGCTTGCTCCAGTTATCTTAGGCTTACTCCAGTTGTTTTGGGCTTGCTCCAGTTGTGTTGGGCTTGCTCCAGTTATCTGGGGGTTGCTCCAGTTGTCTTGGCCTTCCTCCAGTTGTCTTGGGCTTGCTCTAGTTGTTTTGGGCTAGCTTCAATTGTCTTGGCCTTGCTCCAGTTGCCTTGGGCTTCCTCCAGTTGTCTTGGCCTTGCTCCAGTTATCTTGATCTTGCTCCAATTCTCTTGGACTTGCTCCAGTTGCCTTAAGCTTGCTCCAGTTGTCTTGGCCTTTCTCAAGTTGTCTAGGGCTTGCTTCAGTTGTCTTGGACTTGCTTCGGTTGTCTTGGGCTGGCTCCACATGTCTTGGGCTTGCTCCAGTTGTCTTGGCCTTTCTCAAGTTGTCTAGGGCTTGCTTCAGTTGTCTTGGACTTGCTTCGGTTGTCTTGGGCTGGCTCCACATGTCTTGGGCTTGCTCCAGTTGTCTTGGGCTTGCTCCAGTTGTCGTGGGCTTGCTCCATTTGTCTTGGGCTTGATCCAGTTGTATTGGTCTTGCTCCAGTTGGCTTCGGCTTCCTCCAGTTGTCTTCGGCTTGCTCCCATTTTCTTGGGCTTGCTCTAGTTGTCTTGGGCTTGCTCCAATTGTCTTGTGCTTGCTGCGGTTGTCTTGGTCTTGCTCTAGTTGTCTTGGAATTGCTCCTGTTGTATTGGGTTTGCTCCTGTTGTCTTGGCCTTGCTCCAGTTGTCTTCGACTTGCTCCAGTTGTCTTGATTTTGGTCCAGTTTTCTTCGACTTACTCCAGCTGTCTTGGGCTTGCCCCGGTTCTCTTAGACTTGCTTCAGTTGTCTTTGGCTGGCTCCAGTTGTCTTCGGCTTGCTCTAGTTGTCTTGGGCTTGCTCCAGTTATCTTGAATTTGCTCCAGTTGTATTGGGCTTGCTCCAGTTGTCTTGGCCTTCCTCCAGTTGTCTTGGGCTTGTTTCAGTTGTCTTGGCCTTCTTTAGTTGTCGTGGGCTTGCTCTCGTTGTCTTGGCCTTGCTCCAGTTGTCTTGTCCTTGCTCCGGCTGTCTTGGGCTTGCTCCAGATGTATTGGACTTGCTCCAGTTGTCTTGGGCTTGCTATAGTTGTCTTGGGCTTGCTCCAGTTGTCTTGGCCTTGCTCCAGTTGTCTTGGGCTTGTTCAAGTTGTCTTGCTCTCTTGGGCTTGGCTCAATTTTATTGGACTTGCTCAAGATGTCTTATACTTGCTCCAGGTGTCTTGACCTGGCACAACTTTGGCACGACTTTCGCTCAACTCTGGTAGGCACTGGCACAACTCTGGCACAATCTGGCAAATCTCTGGCACAACTCTGTAAAAACTGTGGTACAAGTCTGGTAGGCTCTGGCACAACTCTGGCACAATTGTGGCAAATCTCTGGCACAACTCTATGAAAACTCTGGTACAAGTCTGGCAATTCTTTGGCACAACTCTGTAAAAACTATGTCACACGTTTAGCACAAATCAGGCACAACCCTGCATAAACTCTGGCACAACTCTGGCACAGTTATGGCACGTCTCTGGCACAAATCTGGCACGACCGTGGCACAAATTTGGCACAACTCCGGCACAATTATGGCACAACTCTAGCACAATTGTGGCACAATTCTTGCACAATTCTGACACAGCTCTGGCACAACTCTGGCAGAACTGTAGTACAACTATGGCACAACTCGGGCACAGCTCTGGCACAACTCCGGCACAAATTTGTCACAACTCTAGCATGAATTTGGCACAACTATGGAAAAACTCTGGCACAACTCTGGCACACATTTGGCACAACTCTGGCACAACTCTGGCATAACTATGGCACAACTCTGGCACAACTCTGGCACAACTCCGGCACAAATTTGTCACAACTCTAGCATGAATTTGGCACAACTATGGAAAAACTCTGGCACAACTCTGGCACACATTTGGCACAACTCTGGCACAACTCTGGCATAACTATGGCACAACTCTGGCACAACTCTGGCACAACTATGGTATAACTGTGGCCCAAGTCTGGCAACTCTGGCACAACTATGGCACATCACTCGCACAACACTGACATAAATGTGGCACAACGCTGGCACACCTCTGACACAACTCTGGCACAACTATAGCACAACCATTGCACAACTCTGGCACAACTCTGGCACAACTCGGGCACAACTCTAGCACAACTGTTGCACAATTCTGGAACAACCTAAGCATAAACATGACACAACTCTGGCAAAAGTCTGGCATAACTCTGGCACAACTCTTGCACAACGATGGCACAAATCTGGCACAACTTTGGCACAACTCTTGCACAACTCTGGCACAAGTCGGGCACAACTCTGGCAGAACCCTGGCACAAATCTGGCTTTGGTTTCTGTGCCCCGGCTTTGGTTTCTGTGACCCCGCTTTGGTTTCTGTGACCAAGCGTTGGTGTCTGTGACCTGGCTTTGGTTTCTATGACCCGGCTTCGGATTCTGTGACCCGGCTTTGGTTTCTGTGACCCGGCTTTGGTTTCTGTGACCCGGCTTTGGTTTATGTGACCCGGCTTTGGTTTCGTTGACCCGGCTTTGGTTTGTATGACCCGACTTTGGTTTCTGTGACCCGGCTTTGGTTTCTGTGACCCAGTTTTGGATTCTGTGACTTGGCTTTGGTTTTTGTGCCCGTCTTTGGTTTCCGTGACCCGGCAGTAGTTTTTGTGGCCCAGCTTTAGTTTCTGTGACCTGGCTTTGGGTTATGTGACCAAGCTTTGGTTTATGTGACCCGGCTTTGGTTTCTGTGACCCGGCTTCGGTTTCTGTGACCCAGCTTTGGTTTTTGTGACCTAGCTTTGGTTTCTGTGACCCGGCTTTCGTTTCTGCCACCCGGCTTTGGTTTTTGTCACCCCTCTTTGGTTTCTGTTACCCGGCTTTGGTTTCTGTGACCGGGCTTTGGTTTATGTGATCCGGCTTTGGTTTCTGTGACCCGGCTTTGGTTTCTGTGACCCGGCTCTGGTTTCTGTGACCTGGCTTTCGTTTCGATGACCCCGCTTTGATTTATGTGACCCGACTTTTGTGTATGTGACCTGGCTTTGGTTTATGTGACCCGGCTTAGGTTTCTGTGACCAAGCTTTGGTGTATGTGGCCAGGCTTTGGTTTCTGTGACCCGGCTTTGGTTTCTGTGACCCAGCTTTGGTTTTTGTGACCCGGCTTTGGTTTATGTGACCCGGCTTTGGTTTCTGTGACCCGGCTTTGGTTTCTGTGACCCAGCTTTGGTTTCTGTGACCCGGCTTTGGTTTCTGTAACCCGGCTTTAGTTTTTGTGACCCCGCTTTGGTTTCTGTGACCCGGCTTTGGTTTCTGTGACCTGGCTTTTGTTACTGTGACCCGGCTTTGATTACTGTGACCCGGCTTTGGTTTCTGTAACCCGGCTTTTGTTTTTGTGACCCGGCTTTGGTTTCTGTGACCCGGCTTTGGTTTTTGTGACTGGGATTTCGTTTCTGTGACCCAGCTTTGGTTTCTGTAACCCGGCTTTGGTTTCTGTGGCCAAGCTTTGGTTTCTGTGACACGCCTTTGGTGTCTGTGACCTGGCTTTGGTTTCTGTGACCTGGCTTTGGTTTATGTGACCCGGCTTTGGTTTCTGTGACCCGGTATTGGTTTCTGTGACCCGGCTTTGGTTTCTGTGATCCGGCTTTGGTTTTTGTGACCCAGCTTTGGTTTATGTGGCCGGTCTTTGGTTTTTGTGACCCGGCTTTGGTTTTTGTGACCCGGCTATGGTTTCTGTTTCCCACGTTTGGTTTCTGTTACCCGGCTTTTGTTTCAGTGACCTGGCTTTGGTTTCTGTCACCCGGCTTTGGATTATGTAACCCGGCTTTGGGTTTTGTGGCCCAGCTTTGGTTTCTGTGACCCGGCTTTGGTTTATGTGACGAAGCTTTGGTTTATGTGACCCGGCTTTAGTTTCTGTGACCCGGCTCTGGTTTCCGTGACCCACATTTGGTTTTTGTGACCCAGCTTTGGTTTCTGTGACCCGGCTTATGTTTCTGTTACCCAGCTTTAGTTTTTGTGACCCGTATTTGGTTTCTGTGACCCGGCTTTGGTTTTTGTGACCCGGCTTGGTTTTTGTGACCAGGCTTTGGTTTCTGTGACCCGGATTTGGTTTCTGTGACCTTGCTTTGGTTTCTGTGACCCGGCTTTGGTTTTTGTGACCCGGCTTTGGGTTCTGTGACTCGGTTTTGGATTCTGTGAACCGGCTTTGGTTTGTGTGACCCGGCTTTGGGTTCTATGACCCGGCTTTTGTTTCAATGATCCGGCTTTGGTGCCTGTGATCTGGCTTTGGTTTGTGTGACCCGGCTTTGGATTCTGTGACCCGACTTTGGTTTCTGTGACCTGGCTTTGGTTTCTGTGACCTGACTCTGGTCTTAGTGACTCAGCTTTGGTTTCAGTGACTCGGCTTTGGTTTCTGTGACCCGGCTTTAGTTCATGTGACCCGGCTTTGGTTTCTGTTACCTGGCTTTGGTTTCTGTGACCTGGCTTGTTTTCTGTGACCGGGCTTCGGTTTCTTTGACCGGGCTTTGGTTTCTATGACCCGGCTTTGGTGTCTGTGACCCGGCTTTGGTTAGTGTGGCCCGGCTTTGGTTTCTGTGACCTGGCTTGTTTTCTGTGACCGGGCTTCGGTTTCTTTGACCGGGCTTTGGTTTCTATGACCCGGCTTTGGTGTCTGTGACCCGGCTTTGGTTAGTGTGGCCCGGCTTTGGTTTCTCTGACCCGGCTTTGGTGTCTCTGACCCGGCTGTGATTTCTGTGACCCGGCATTGGTTTCTGTGACATGGCTTTGGTCTCGGTGACCCGGCTTTCGTTCATGTGACCCGGCTTTGGTTTATGTGACCCGGCTTTGGTGTATGTGACTCGGCTTTGGTTTCTGTGACCCGGCTTTGGTTTATGTGACCCGGCTTTGGTTTCTGTGACCTGGCCTTGGTTTCTGTGACCCAGCTTGTTTTTTGTGACCGGTTTTTGGTTTCTGTGACCCGGCTTTGGTTTCTGTGAACCAGCTTTGGTTTTTGTTACTAGGCATTGGTTTCTGTGACCTGGCTTTGGTTTATGTGACCTGGCTTTGGTTTATGTGACTTGTCTTTGGTTTATGTTACCTGGCTTTGGTTTCTGTGACCCGGCTTTGGATTCTATTACCCGACTTTGGTTTCTGTGACCCGGCTTTGACTCTGTGACCCGACGTTGGTTTCTGTGACCCAGCTTTGGTTTCTGTGACCCGGCTTTGATTTCTAAGACCCAGATTTGGTTTCTGTGACCCGGCGTTGGTTTCTGTGACCCAGCTTTGGTTTCTGGGACCCGGCTTTGGTTTATGTAACCCGGGTTTGGTTTTTGTGACCCGGCTATGGTTTCTGTGACCCAGCTTTGGTTTCTGTGACCCGGCTTTGGTTTCTATGACCCGGCTTGGGTTTCTGTGACCAGGCTTTGGTTTCTGTGACCCGGCTTTGGTTTCGGTCACCCAGCTTTGGTTTCTGGGACCCGGCTTTGGTTTATGTAGCCCGGGTTTGGTTTTTGTGACCCGGCTATGGTTTTTGTGACCCAGCTTTGGTTTATGTTACTCGGCTTTGGTTTCTGTGACCTGGCTTTGGGTTTTGTGACTCGGCTTGGGTTTCTGTGACCCGGCTTTGGATTCTGTGTCCCGGCTTTGGTTTCTGTGACCCGGCTTTGGTTTCTGTGGGCGGGCTTTGGTTTTTGTGACCAGGGTTAGGTTTATGTGACCCGGCTATGGTTTCTGTTACCCAGCTTTGGGTTCTGTGACCCGGCTTTGGTTTCTGTGACCCAGCTTTGGGTTCTGTGACCCGGCTTTGGTTTCTGTGACCCGGCTTTGGTTTCTGTGACCCGGGTTTGGTTTCTGTGACCAAGCTTTGGTTTTTGTGACCCGGCTTTGGTTTCTGTGACCTGGCTTTGGTTTCTGTGACCAGGCATTGGTTTCTGTGACCCGGCTTTGGTTTCTGTGACCCGGCTCTCGTTTCTGTGACCTTGCTTTGGTTTTTGTAACCTGGCTTTGGTTTCTGTGACCCGGCGTTGGTTTATGTGACCCCGCTTTGTTTTTTGTAACCCGCCTTTCATTGATGTGACCCAGCTTTGGTTTCTGTGACCCGGCTTTCGTTTCTGTGACCTGGCTTTGGTTTCCGTGACCCACCTTTGGTTTCTGAGACCGGGTTTTTGTTTCTGTGACTTGGCTTTGGTTTATGTGACCCGAATTTGGTTTCTGTGACACGGCTTTGGCATTTGTGTGCGGGATTTGGATTCTGTGACCCGGTTTTGGTTTCTGTGACCCGGTTCTGGTCTTTGTGACCAGGCTTTGGTTTCTTTGACCCCGCTTTGGTTTATGTGATCCAGCTTTGGTTTATGTGACCCTGCTTTGGTTTCTGTGACACGGCTTTTGTTTATGTGACCTGGTTTTGGTTTCTATGACCCGGCTTTGGTTTCTGTGATCCGGCTTTGGTTTGTGTGACCCGGCTTTGGTTTCTGTGACCTGGCTTTGGTTCATGTGACATGGCTTTGGTTTTTTGTGACCCGGCTTTGATTTTTGTGGCGCTACATTGGTTTCTGTGACCCAGGTGTGCTTACTATGACCCGGCTTTGGTTTTTGTCACCTTGCTTTGGTTACTATAACTTGGCTTTCATTGCTGTGACCCGGCTTTGGTTTCTGTGACCCGGCTTCGGTTTCTGTGACCCGGCTATGGTTGTTGTGACTGGGCTTTTGTTTCTGTGACCTGGCTTTGGCTTCTGTGACCCGGCTTTGGTTGATGTGACTCGGCTTTGGTTTCAGTGACCAGGCTTTGGGTTCTCTAACCCGGCTTTGGTTTCTGTGACCCGACTTTGGTTTCTTTGACCCGGTTTTGGTTTATGTGACCAGGCTTTGGTTTTTGTGACCCGGCTTTGGTATATATGACCCGTTTTTGGTTCCTGTGACCCTGCTTTGGTTTCTGTGACCCGGCTTTGGTTTCTGTGACCCATCTTTGGTTTCTCTGACCCTGCTTTGGTTTCCGTGACCCAGTTTTGGTTTCTGTGATCCAGCTCTGGTTTTTGTGACGCGGCTTTGGTTTCTGTGATCCGAAGTTGGTTACTGTGACCCAGCTTTGGTTTCTGTGACCCGGCTTTGGTTTTTGTGACCCGGCTTTGGATTCTGTGAACTGGCTTTGGTTTCTGTGACCCGGCTTTGGTTTCAGTGACTCGGCTTTGGTTTCTATGACCCGGCTTTGGTTTTTGTGACCCGGCTTTGGATTCTGTGAACTGGCTTTGGTTTCTGTGACCCGGCTTTGGTTTCAGTGACTCGGCTTTGGTTTCTATGACATGGCCTGGTTTCTGTTACCCGGCTTTGGTTGCTGTGTCCCGGCATTGGTTTCTGTGACCCGCCTTTGGTTTCCGTGACCCGGCTTCGGTTTCTGTGACCTGGCTTTGGTTTCTGTGACCCGGTTTTGGAACTGTGACCCGGCTTAAGTCTCTCTGACCTGATTGTCGTTACTTTGATCCGGCTTTGATTTCTGTGACCTGGCTTTGGTTTATGTGACCCGGCTTTGGTTTCTGTGACCCGGCTTTGGTTTCTGTGACCCGGCTTTGGTTGTTGTGACCGGGATTTTGTTTATGTGCCCGGGCTTTGGTTTCTGTGACCTGGCTTTGGTTTATGTGACTCGGATTTGATTACTGTGACCTGGCTTTGGTTTCTAAGGGTGCACACTGGGTAAGATTCCCGAATCCAAGATTGGATTCGGATTCACGAATCCGAATCCAAGTCTGGCTTCGATTCACAAATCCGAATCTGGATTCGCGAATCCTAAGGATTCACGAATCTTTTCCAAATCCTACAGGTTATGCCAAGTAAAACTCCTCTTGTTTGCCTGAGAAAACCATGTGTTCCAAGTTGAAACTTGTACAAAAAAGATCCCCGAATCCAGAATCGAATCCTAATGAAGGATTCGGATCCCCGAATCCGAATCCGGATCCGGTTTCACGAATCTTATTCACAAATCATAGGATTTGGTATGCAGCCTTATTGGTTTCTGTGATCCGGCTTTGCTTTCTGTGGCCCGGCTTTGGTTTATGTGACACGGCTTTGGAATCTGTGACCAAGCTTTGGTTTCTGTGACCCGGCTTTGGTTCCTGTGACCCGGCTTTGGTTTCTGCAACCCGACTTTGGTTTCTATGACCTGGCTTTGGTTTCTGAGACCCGGCTTTGGTTGCTGTAACCCGGCTTTGGTTATGTAACCCGGCTTTGGTTTATGTGACCCAGCTGTGGTTAATGTGACCCAGCTTTGGTTTTTGTGGTCTGACTTTCGTTTATGTGACCCGGATTTCACTAATGTGCCACGGAATTTTGTTTCTATGACCCAGCTTTCGTTCCTGTGCCCCGGCTTTGAAGTGTTTTGTACCCGGCTTAACTTTCTTGTGACCTGGCTCTGGTTTCTGTGACCTGGCTTTGGTTTCTATGACCTACATTTGGTTTATGTGACCCGGCTTTGGTTTCCGAGACCCGGCTTTGGTTTCTGTGACCCGGCTTTGGTTTCTGTGACCGCGCTTTGGTATATGTGGCCCAGCTTTGGTTTTTGTGACCCGGCTATGGTTTTTGTGAACTGGCTTTGGTTTTTGTTACCCGGCTTTGGTTTCTGTGACCTTGCTTTGGTTTTTGTGACCCGGCTTTGATTTCTGTGACCCGGCTTTGGTTTCTGTGACCCGGCTTTGGGTTCTATTCCCCGGCCTTGGTTTCTATGACCCGGCTTTGGTGTATGTGACCCGGCTTTGGTTTCAGTGACCCGGCTTTGATTTCTGTGACCCGGCTTTGGTTTCTTTGACCCGGTTTTGGTTTCTAAGACCCGGCTTTGGTTTATGTGATCCAATTTTAGATTCGGTGACTCCGCTTTGGTTTCTGTGACCTGGCTCTGGTTTTTGTGACCCGGCTTTGCTTTATATGACCCGGCTTTGGATTCGGATACCTGGCTTTGGTTAATGTGACTCGGCTTTGGTTTATGTGACCCGGGTTTGGTGTTTGTGACCCGGGTTTGGTTTCTGTGACATGGGCTTGTTTTATGTGGCCCGGCTTTGGGTTGTGTGACCCAGTT
This sequence comes from Penium margaritaceum, assembly GCA_023375785.1. NCBI lineage: Eukaryota > Viridiplantae > Streptophyta > Zygnematophyceae > Desmidiales > Peniaceae > Penium > Penium margaritaceum. The sequence goes on along the minus strand of SZWC01012670.1, from coordinate 16,601 downwards.
TTGGTTTATGTGACCCGGCTCTGGTTTCGGTGACTTGGCTTTTGTTTCTGTGACCCGGCTTTGGTTTCTGTCACCCGGCTTTTGTTCATATGACCCAGCTTTGGTTTCTGTGACCCGGCTTTTGTTTCTGTGACCCAGCTTTGGTTTCTATTACATGGCTTTGGTTTCCGTGACCCGAATTGGTTTATGTGACCCA
>SZWC01012669.1:59288-69825 GCA_023375785.1 Penium margaritaceum | reverse complement strand
GTGTGTGTGTGTGTGTGTGTGTGTGTGTGTGTGTCTTTCTGTCTGTCTGTCTGTCTCTCTCTCTCTCTCTCTCTCTCTCTCTCTCCATATCTCTGTCTGTATCCGTGTCCTGAACGGTTCCCACAGGCAGTGGACTTTGTGGAAGCGATAAGGGAGAGGGTGGCGCTCACGGGCACGGCCAGCATCAGCGCCGTCGCGTCCCTGCTGCTGGGGTCGTGGGTTCAGTTCCCGCTGCAGAGCGTTCTCTCGCACGTTCCTGGCACGGTGGAGTGGCACAACCGCCGCAACGCCGACTGCATCAACCGCGCGAGCCAGCACATGCTGGAGCTCAGTCAGAAGGCTGAGGTGCTGCGGCGGACAAAGGAAGCAGCAGAGGACATGCATGCAGCGACACCAGCAGCAGCAGAGGGCAAGCAGGCACCAATGCCGGCAGCAGGGGCACGGGATCTGCTCTCTGTGCTTTCGAGGTGAGTGAGGACTCGTGCTGACTGGTGGGTGGTGGGCCTTGTGCCACGGAACACTGCCACTGAATGATGTCACCGAATGATATGACCAAATGATTTCACCAGCTGATTTCACCACCAAATGATGTCACCACTTGATGTCACCACTTGGATGTCACCGAATGGTGTGACCAAAAAGTGTCAGTAAATGGTGTGACCTGAGGAAGTTACCATATGATGTCACTGAATGATGTCACCAAATGGTGCCGGGCACGGTTTAGTGGGACGGCCGTCACAACGACCGACACCATCAAATGTGCAAGCCAGGACGTGCTGGAGGACATCCAGGCAGCTGAGTTGCTGCGGCAGCAGCTCAAGTCACGTAACAGTGCCAACAAAACCATGCCAGGACATGTGACCACAAAACCATGCCAGGACATGTGACCACAAAACCATGCCAGGACATGTGACCACAAAACCATGCCAGGACATGTGACCACAAAACCATGCCAGGACATGTGACCACAAGACCATGCCAGGACGTGTGACCACAAAAGCATGCCACAGAGTTGTGCCACAAAACCATGCGATGAATCGGTCCCATAAGGCAATTGCTGAGGAATGGTGCCGTGAGTACCGCACGTGCCTCTCTCCTCTCTTGTATGGAAATGTGCTGCTACCGCTGTCACTGTCGCTGCCGCTGCCGCCGCCGCCGCCGCTGCTGCTGCTGCTGCTGCAGCTGCAGATGCTGGTGCACCTCCTGCTGAAGATGCTCTCAGCTCCTCTTGTTTGAATATGCGGCAGCAGCTTCAAGCAGAACCAAGGGCACTTGCCAGCTCTGCATGCATAAAAAGCCACAGACGCTGTGCTCTGATGTTGTGCTCCAGTAACTGATCGCATGCCTGCTTTGAAGAGGGCTGTAGAGATGGAGTGATAGGCTGACGGGCTGATGGTTGTGATGCTGGTGATGATGGCGATGGTGGCGACGGCGACAATGGTGGCGATGGTGTTGACGGTGGCGACGGTAGCGATGCTGGCGATGGTGGTGATGGCGGTGATGGTGGCCACGGTGGCAATGCTGGCGATGGTGGTGATGGCGGTGATGGTGGCGGTGGTGGCCATTGCTGGCTGGGGGATGCCTTTACCTTGCTCACGACTCGTCTTCATGTCACATTCATGCCTTCCGCTGCAGTGCAAAGCTGAGAGGCTCCGGAGACGGGTTGGCGGTGGCGAAAGTGGTGGCGGAACTCATTGTGGCAGGCTACGAGACGACAGCCACCGCCATCACGTTCGCCGTTATGGTGCTGGCGGCAAATCCGGAGGTGGAGGCAAAGATGGTGCTGGAGATTGAGGACAAGTACAAGGGTCAGCCTCTGACTGTGGAAGGCCTCAAAGAGTTTCCTTACGTCGAAATGGTCAGCTTCACTGCCTAGCCCTCCCATCCCTCCCTCCCCTCCCCCCCCCTCCCCCCTCTTTTCTTCTGTCAGATACACGGAAGTGGGGTGTTGGTTCTGTGTAGGAGGGCCTTGTTCTGGCCTATCGACTTCTTCATCATTTGCAACATGGTCTGTGTACCTTTCCAAAATCCCCAGACTTTTGTCTGTTTTGGTGTTCCTGCCTCCAGAGAGCCAATCAGAAATGTGTTCGTTTGCTAGTTTGTCGGTTCGTCCGTCTGTTCGTCTCTTTCGTCCGTTCTTGTGCTCGTTCTGTCAGTCTGTTTGTCTCTCTTCATTTTCTTGCCTTTTTTTTCAGAGCGTTTTTTTCTTCTTCTTTTTTTTTCCTTCTATGGTCAGTAGGCATGCCAGTTAGTTTAGCCTACTGTGTCTCCAGGATGGGGTGGGTTCACCATGAACCCTCCTGGCCCTCCCATGGGCCACCAGGGACCAACTCAGTCCTCCGGAGTTGAACCATGGCCTCCTGTGTAGGAGACCACCCTTTCTATGTTTTTTCGTCCTTCGCTTTTTTTTTCTTTTTTCGGAAGAATGATTCATTGATGTAATGGAAAGACGTGCAAGGCCGCCCCTGACCGGCACAACTTCGGGGTATAGAGATGCATTCAAGCGCCGCCACCCTCGGCACAATGAGGTGGACTACAGAGACTGGGAGCTCGGCTTCCCAGAACGTCGGCTCCACCCCGCAAAGGGCAGAGAGCGTGAGGAGGGAGCGCACGCGTCCCTAGCGTTCAATGGGGGCCACCTCGCCAGTGAAGGGGGCCGAGGCTCTGGCGTGGGTGGAGACGTAGAGCCGGATGGCCGCGCACTGCCTGCCTGCCTGCCTGCCCGTCCTGGCCCGCCCGCGCGTCTGTCTGTCCGTCCGCCCGTTCATCCGTTCGTGGTTTTTGTTCGTTTTTTTCCCTTTTTCGTACATTGGTTTGTTCGTTTGATCGTGTGCATGCCCGGCACGACATCGCAGGTGGTGAAGGAAGCGCTGCGCATGTTCCCTGTGGGTGCCATGCACATGCGTGAGGCGGCGGAGGACACAACGCTGGGCACCATCTCGGTGCCGAAGAAGACGTACGTCCTCGTGCCCACGTTCGCACTGCACCACCGACGCGAGCTGTTCAAAGACCCTGGTGAGCCGCGTTGCAATCAGACTGTTGATTTGGGGAGAGCGTGGGATGCAGCTGTACCCCTTCACCATCTTCCGGCAGAGAGGCGGAGCTGCCCTGTTAGCATTTCATGCCATAGCATGAGTGAATCCATGATTGCGGTGGACACCGACTAACTCTAGCCGACTCTAAGTCGACCAAGTCGACCGACTTGACTCCAGTCGACTGGTCGACTGGGTCTCTGGCTAAGTCGACCCCGGGTCAACAGCCTTTGAAGTGAACCAACCTTCAAATCTGCCCCTTGGGGCTCTTGGAACTCATCGCAGTCTGGCTGAACTGCTGATGAAGTGAATGTGGCAACGGAAAAGTCATGTTTCGTATGTTGTTTTGCTTGCTCTCTATGTCTTCCCTCCTCCCCCTGAGCCACCGACCTGCCGACTCTAAGTCTGCCCTCACCGACTTGACTTACCGACTTAAGTTGACAATTTGACTGCAAGCACAGGAGTGAATCCTTTTCATCCTTCTCTGCACGCACAGTTTTTGAGCCGCTTTGTAAAGCGACTTGAGAGCTAAAAGTCTGCCATCTCTTGCTAGCCTTGCTCAGCAAAGATTCTCCTCACCTCCCACACCAGCCCCCCTTGATACCAATCTTTCCCCACACACCACACCAGCCCCCCTTGACACCTACCTTCCCCCACCCCCCTTGTCCTCTTTCTCACACCAGTTTGCTCCTCCGTTTGTCCTGCAGACGTGTGCCGTCCAGAGCGCTTTGACCTCTCCATGGAAGAGGGCAGGTCCATGCATCCATTCGCTTACATCCCCTTCGGAGCGGGCCCACGAATGTGCCCAGGCTACAAGTTCGGCATGCAGGAGGCGTGCATCGCACTCATCCACATGTGCTCAAAGCTGTCATTCCGCTTTGCGGACGAGGCCTTCTCCAGCCTCGTAGAGAGGGAGAAGTCCGTCGCCAATGCGCCAATCAAGGCCGGCATCGTCATTCAGCCGAGCGGGGGCCTGTGGGTGCATGTGGTTCAGCATCGTAGAAACGGGGAGGAGTCGAGCCATGGCAAGAACGGGAGGTCATGAAAGCGAGTTTTTCCCTTGCCTCCACAGTGCATGTCATCGGTGAAAACTGGTCATGGAGGCAAAAAAAAACTGTATCATATGTAACTTCCCCATATGGAAAACTTTCCAGATTCTTTCACTTTTCGCAATGCTCTTGTTTTCCAACCTCGTGTGAACATCAGCCTGTATCCATTATGTCAGCTGCCAAGAAGCAGATGGCTGTACAGATTCAGTGAGGTCAAGGAACTGGTGTTATTCTAGGAGCAAGAAGCGGCTGACTGGGTCTGGAGCAATCCTTCCCACCCGACCAAAATGATGTACCCTGCCAAAGCAAAGCATCAAACAATCCCTGACCAGTTCAGGGTCTGGCCATGGCCTGACATTTGATTGTGGTTATAGACTAGAGTACCGTGTCACCGCAATTACTTGGAAGTGTTTTTGTGAAGGTGTTTTTTGTTTTTAATTTTCAAAGAACTGGGACTGAGTTTTGTACCGTTATAGAAGTGCCCTTATGTAGTTCAGTGCCAATGGAATTCGAAGTGACCCGGCCGTGTCATCTTCTCATGGGCGAAGATCGTGACAAGGAGGTGTGTTCAGGCATCTGAGTTTGCTTGCTCGAACTCGAGTAAGCAAATCCACGGCCGGCCGCGCGTGGATGTTATCAACGTCCACGCGACGTCCGCGCTTGGTGGGGCGTTGCCCTCATCCGAAGTGAACCTCGAAAGGGGTTTTTCCCCAGATTAATTCGAAGCCCTTGGAGGACTAATTGACAACCGTTACAGAAGTACCCAAAAGGAGTAAATGACCAGGTCTGTTAATGATCAAAATTGTTTTCCTTCCGAATAATTGCATGAATACGGTATGTGAGAGGTGCAAGCACGGTGGAAAGAGAAGCGTAGTAAAGGCTCAATTAGCACGCAACTTGGGCAGAACAAGAATGCTGCCAAAATATAATTGGAATGTAACTACAACACAATGTGGATGTAACTTGTCTTGGTATCTGAATCACACACCTCTTGCCTGGCAATGGCTAGGCAATACCAGGCAATGCCTTGGAAATGCATGGCCATGCCTCAGCAATGCATGGCAATGCTTGGCAATGCATGGCAACGTTTGGGCAATGCGTGGCAATGCCTTGCAATGCCCGGACAATGCTTAGGCAATGCCTGGCAATGCCTGGCAATGCTTAGGCAATGCCTGGGCAATGCCTGGGCAATGCTTGGGCAATGCCTGGGTAATGCCTAGGCAATGCCTGGCAATGCTTGACAATGCCTGGCAATGCCTACGAAATGTCTGACAATGTCTAGGCAATGCTTGGGCAATGCCTGGCAATACATACGCAATGCTTGGCGATGCTTGGCAAGGTCTAGGTAATGCCTGGCAATGGTTGGACAATACCAAGCAATGCCTGACAATGCTTGGCAATGCTCAACCAATGCCTGGACAATGCCTGGCAATGCTTGGCAATGCCTCAACAATGCCTTAGAAACACCAGGGCAATGCCTATGCAATGCGTGGGTAAAGCCTAGTAGTGCCTGGGCAATGCCTAGGCAATGCATGGCAAAGCCTGGACAATGCGTGGCAATGCCTGGCAATGCATAAGCAATTCCTCGCTCTGCCTGGCAATCCCTTGGCAATGCCTCGACAATGCCTTAGCAGTGCGTGGGCAATGCCCGAGCACTGCCTAAGTAATACGTGGGGAATGCCTGGCAATGCCTGGTAATGCCTGGCAATGCTTGGGAAATGCCTGGCAATGCCTGCAATGTTGGGCAATACCTGGTGATGCATGGGTAATGCATGGAAATGCTTGGCAATGCCTGGCAATGCCTGGAAAATGCTTGGCAATGCCTGGCAATGCCTGCAATGTTGGGCAATACCTGGTGATGCATGGGTAATGCATGGAAATGCTTGGCAATGCCTGGCAATGCCTGGAAAATGCTTGGCAATGCCTGGGCAATGCTTGAAAATGCTTGGAAATGTGTGGCAATGCTCGACGATGCCTGTGCAATGTGGGGCAATGTCTAGGCAATGCCTGGAAATGCCTAGCGATGCCTAGGCAATGCCTAGCAATTGCCAGGGCAATTCCTGGCAATGCGTGTGCGATGCCTGGCAATGCTTGGCAATGCTTGGGTAATGTGTGGCAATGCGTGGCAATGCCTGCATAATGCCTTGCAATGCCTGGGTAATGCCTGGCAGTGCCTGGCAATGCCAAGCAATGCCTCGCAATGCCTGGGCAATGCGAGGCAATGCCAAGGCAATGCCTGGCAATGCCAAGCAATGCCTCGCAATGCCTGGCAAATCCTGGCCTTGCTTGGTAATGCTTGGTAATGTCTGGCAATGCCTGGGAAATACTTGGCATTTCCTGTCAATGCCTGGGCAATGCCGGGAAATACGTAGGCAATGCCTGGCAATGCATAGCAATGCCTAGGTAGTGTCTGGCAATGCCTGGAAATGCTTTGAAAGGCCTAGGCAATGCTTGCCAATGCCTAGGCAATGCCTGGCAATGCCGGGCAATGCCTGGCAATGCGTGGGCAATGCATGGCAATGCATGTGCAATGTCTTGCAATGCGTAGCAATGCCTGGGTCATGCTTGGCAAGGCAATGCCTGGCACTGCCTAGGCAATGCCTGGCAATGCGTGGGAAATGCTTGGCAATGCCTGGCCGTGTCTGGCAATACCGGGATAATGCCTGGCAATGCCTGCGCAATGCCTGGCAATGCCTGGCAATGCCTTGGAAATGCTTGGCAATGCCTGGCAATGCCTAGGGAATGCCTTGCAATGCCTGGCAATGCGTGGCAATGGTCGGAAATTCCCAGGCAATGCGTGGCAATGCCTAGGCAATGCCTCGCAATGCCTCGTAATGCCCGGGCCATGCTTGGAAATGCCTAGGCAATGCCTGGCAATGCCTAGCAATACCTGGCAATGCCTGGCAATGCCCGCAATGCCAGACAATGCCCGACAATGCCTGGCCAATGCTTGGCAATGCCTGGACAATGCTTGGCAATGCCTGGCAATGCCTAGCAATACCTGGCAATGCCTGGCAATGCCCGCAATGCCAGACAATGCCCGACAATGCCTGGCCAATGCTTGGCAATGCCTGGACAATGCTTGGCAATGCCCGGCAATACTTGGGCAATGCCTGGCATTGCCTAGGGAATGCCTGGCAATCCCTGGGCAATGCTTTGAAATGCTTGGCAATGCCTAGCATTGTCAGGCAATGCCTAGGCAATTCGTGGCAATGCCTGGCAAGGCCTAAACAATGCCTCGCAATGCCTGAGCAATGCATGGCAATGCATGGATAATGCCTTGCAATGCCTAGGCAATGCCTGGCAAGGCCTGGCAATGCGTGACAATGTGTGGACAATGCGTGACAATGCCTCGGCAATGCTTGGCAATGCCTGGCTATGCCTAGGTAATGTGTGGCAATGTTTGGCAAGGGTTACAGATTGCCCTGTGCCATGTCCTTTTCTCAAGGCGATGCCTCTGGATCCTTGAACAGTGCAAGTTTGCATGCATGGTTGGATGTTTTATAATCTAGGGGACGTGCTGGACCAGCTGCAATGTGAATCGCAGCAATCGGCTCGGAATCGAGGGAGTTACGGTCCATGAAAGTTGGGAGGTGGTGCTAGTAGTCTGGGTTTGGACAGCAGACCTTGGTCCCCGCTGGAAAAATAATCTGGAGGTGACCAGTTCCACTCCCACCACGCACAGCATGTCCAAACAGTGCCTAGGCAATGCCTCACAATGATTGGCAATGCCTGGCATTGCATGGCAATGCCGGGGCAATGCCCGCCATTGCATGGGTAATGTCTGGCAATGCCTGGAAATTTCTGGGAAATGCCTTGCAATGCCTGGCAATACCTTTGCAATGCATGTGCAATGCTGGCAATGTCTAGGTAATGCTTGGCAGTGCCTGGCAAGGCTTGGCAACATTGTACTATACCTTGCAATGCGTGGGCAATGCCTTGCAATGCCTGCAAATTCCTGTGCAATGCCAGGCAAGGCCGAGGTCATGCTTGGCAACGCCTGGAAGTGCTTGGAAATGCCTGGGCAATGCCCGGTAATGCCTCGCAATGCCTCGCAATGCCTGGAAATGCCTAGGTAATTCCTAGCAATACCTAATAATGCCTGGCAATGCACTGCAAGGCGTCAGTAATGCCTGGCAATGCCTAGGCAATGCCGGACAATGCCTCGCAATGCGTGGGCAACGCCTGGTAATGTATGTGCAATGTCTAGCAATACCTGTGCAATGCCTGGCAATGCTTGGCAATACGTGGGAAATGCTTGGCAATGCCTGGTAATGTCTGGAAAAACCTGGGCAATGCCTGGCAATGCCTACGCAATGCCTGGCAATGCCTTCGAAATGCTTGGCAATGCCTGGCAATGCGCGGCAATGCCTGGGGAATGCCTTGCAATGCCTGGAAATGCGTGGCAATGCCTAGGCAATGCCTGGCAATGCCTACGCAATGCCTGGCAATGCCTTCGAAATGCTTGGCAATGCCTGGCAATGCGCGGCAATGCCTGGGGAATGCCTTGCAATGCCTGGAAATGCGTGGCAATGCGCGGCAATGCCTGGGGAATGCCTTGCAATGCCTGGAAATGCGTGGCAATGCCTAGGCAATGCCTCGCAATGCCTGGCAGTGCCCGGGCCATGCCTGGAAATGCCTAGGCAATGCCTGGCAATGCCTAGCAATGCCTGGCAATGCACGCAATGCCGGGAAATGCCCGACAATGCCTGGGCAATGCTTGGCAATGCCCGACCATACTTGGGCAATGCCTAGCATTGCCTAGGGAATGCCTGGCAATCCCTGGGCAATGCCTAGCATTGTCAGGCAATGCCTAGGCAATTTGTGGCAATGCCTGGCAAGGCCTGGACAATGCCTAGCAATGCCTGAGCAATGCATGGCAATGCATGGATAATGCCTTGCAATGCCTGGGCAATGCCTGGCAAGACCTGTCAATGTGTGGCAATGTGTGGGCAATGCGTGACAATGCCTCGGCAATGCTTGGCAATGCCTGGCTACGCCTAGGTAATGTGTGGCAATGTTTGGCAAGGGTTATAAAATGCCCTGTGCCATGTCCTTTTCAGGGCGATGCCTCCGGATCCTTGAACAATGCAAGTTTGCATGCATGGTTGGATGTTTCAGAATCTAGGGGACGTGCTGGAATAGTTGCAATTTGAATCGCAGCAATCGGCTCAGAATCGAGGGAGTTGCGGTCCGTCAAAGTTGGGAGGTGGTGCTAGTAGTCTGGGTTTGGACGGCAGACCTTGGTACTCGCTGGAAAAACAATCTGGAGGTGACCAGTTCGACTCCCACCACACACACCATGTCCAAACAGTGCCTAGGCAATGCCTCGCAATGATTGGCAATGCCTGGGCAATGCATGGCAATGCCGGGGCAATGCCCGGCATTGCATGGGTAATGCCTGGCAATGCCTGGCAATTTCTGGGAAATGCCTGGCAATGCATGGCAATACCTGTGCAATGCCTGTGCAACGCCTGGCAAAGTGTAGGCAATGCTTGGCAATGCCTAGCAAGGCTCGGCAACGTTGTACTATGCCGTGCAATGCGTGGGCAATGCCTCGCAATGCTTACAAATTCCTGCCTAATGCCGGGCAATTCCGAGGTCATGCTTGGCAACGCCTGGCAATGCCTGGCAGTGCGTGGCAATGCATAGGCAATGCCTCGCAATGCCTAGGTAATGCCTAGCAATGCCTGATAATGCCTGGCATTCCCCGGCAAGGCCTCGGTAATGCCTGGCAATGCCTAGGCAATGCCTGGCAATTCCTGGCAATCCCTGGCAATGCCAGGCATCGCCTGGTAATGCTAGACAATGCCTTGCAATGGGCAGTGCCTGGCAATGCTTGGCAATGCCTGGCAATGCCTAGGCAATGCCTGGCAATTCCTGGCAATCCCTGGCAATGCCAGGCATCGCCTGGTAATGCTAGACAATGCCTTGCAATGGGCAGTGCCTGGCAATGCTTGGCAATGCCCGGGCAATGCCTCGCAATGCCTAGGCAATGCTTGGTAATTCCTAGCAATGCCGAGGCAATGCCTGCCAATGCCTCGCAATGCCTGGCAATGCCTGGGTAATCTTTGACAATGCCTGGGCAATGCTTGGAAGAAACCTAGCAATGCGTGGCTATGCTTGGGCAATGCCTGCCAATGCCTGGGTAATGCCTGGCAATGCCACGCAATGCATGGGTTATGCCTGGAAATTCCTGGCAATGCTTGGCAAAGCCTGGGAAATACCTTGCAATGCCTAGGCAATGTTTGGCAATGCTTGGCAATATTTGGCAATGACTAGCAATGCGGGGCGATGCCTGGAAATGCCTGGGAAATGCCGGGCACTGCCGGGCAATGCCTGGCAATGCCTAGCAATGCCTGGGTAATGCCTCGCAATGCCTGGCAATGCCTGGGCAATGCCTCGGTAATGCCTGGCAATGCCTAGGCAATGTCCGGCAATGCTTGGCAATGCCTT
>SZWC01012669.1:2929-30879 GCA_023375785.1 Penium margaritaceum | reverse complement strand
GACACGCAGTAATGACGGGAATGCCCACTCGGAAAGATTAGGGAATTGTGTACGTCTGGTGCGTAACATTTCCCCCCTTTTAGCCGCGACGTCCCGGCGCGCGCAAAGATGTGGCCCAGTGACGGCGGTATCATCCGTCGATCACGTGATCGGCGTCACGGAGGTTGTCATAAGGTTCCCAATTGTTATGCACAGTGTCGTAGCCATGCCACTTGACAAGATATTATGTTGCTTTGCCACATCATTGACAGCCAAGGATATCCTCGATGGCATACTCTGTGTCCTCGTCCACTTGGACCGGAGGAGGGGGAAGTACATCCCCGTTGGGGAGGTTCTCTCCGGGGTCTACGTAGTGCTTGAGTCGGCTGACATGAAATACCATGTGAACATGCATAGTTTCAGGGAGTTTGATTCGCATACTCACGGGGGTTTGCATGCCCTCGATCTCAAACGGTCCCAACCATCAGGGTTTGAGCTTTGAACAGTCGGCTCCACGGAGTTTCATGTTGGTTGAGCTGAGAAGAACTTTGTCGTCGACTGCGAAAACGTCGTTGCTGCGAGGTCGAACAATTGCTCGTTTCATCGCCGCTTGCGTCTTCTCAAGTGTCTACCGTGTTTCATCCCACATGGTAAAGGAGTCCTCATGTTGAACGTCAACCGCGTGAATGTTGCTTTGGCTGCGGAGTCCGACTGGTGTGGCGGGGAGTTTGCCATACAACACTTCGAATGGAGTTTTACCCATTGCGGTGGAGATCGCTAAATTACATTCGATTCGGGGTTCGGGATTTTGTGTGCCCAATCCATCCCATGAGGCTCTTATAACGTTCTGAGAAGTTGTTCGAGTGTTCGGTTGGTCAGCTCGTTTTGGCCGTCGGTTTGAGGATGGAATGCAATTGATGGGTGGATCCGACTGCTGTAGCGAGTCATCAGTTTGCGCGAGAAACGGCTAGTGAATCGAGCGTCCCCGTCGCTCGTGATGGCCCTCGGCACGCCGTGTAGCGGTACAATGCTATTTTAAAAACAGCCACGTTGTTCCCTCGGTGGTGACGGTGGTCATAGTTGGGATAAAGTGAGACATTTTGGAAAACCTGTCGACAACCATGACGATTGCGTCATATCCCTTGGGTGTGACTAGTAATCATGTGATGAAGTCCACGGAGATGTCGTTCTACGGTTCCGTCGGAATGGGGAGTGGCTGCAAAAGTCCAGGTGGTCGTGTACGACGGGATTTTTGTCGCTGCCACGTGTCGCAGGATTTGCAGAAGTTGGCCACGTCGGATTGCGTCTTGTCCCACTAGTAGTGTTTTGTCAACTTCTTCAGCGTCTTGTCTTCTCAGAAGTGTCCACCTGGACCAGTGTCGTGGCATTCTTTGAGCACCATGCGGCGGAGTTCATCGTTCGGGGAAACGACCACTTGGTGAGTGAATAATCGCCCCCAATCAGGTGCGTCGTACTAGAAATTTTCCTTGTGGTATGTGCCATGCTTGTTGTAGCCTCGTGTAAACATCTGCTCAAGATATGGATCTCGCTAGACCTGTAACGTTGCTGCCTCAACTATGAGACCTGGTCGACAGCTGAGCGCGTCTGCTGGGTTGGTTTTTCTTGGTCGGTACTCAATATTGTACTCGAATCTGGATTCAAGGAACTCCATCCATCCGGTTTGATGTCGACTGAGGTTTGGCTATGTATTCAAATATTTCAACGCATGGTGGTCGGCATGTAAGATGGATCAGCGGCATTCAAGGTAGCACTGCCATGTCTTAAATGCAAGTACAGCCGTCAACATCTCCTTCTCGTGTATGGCGTAGTTGAGTTCTGATTCTTGTAGTTTTCTTGACATGTATGCAACCGATTGTTCTCCGTTGCCGTGGTCTTGCAGGAGGACCGCGCCGATGGCTTGATGTGAGGCGTCCATAGCCATGACGTTTGACTACGGTTAACGGGTGACTACAGTCAACTGTTGGATTGGCTAATTGTAGGGCTTGCGTCGAGTTCAAAGCATTCCGTAAAGTGGTGAACGCTTCTAATTCCCTGCCTTTCTCCCGCCACTCGTTTTCCTTTCGAGTTAGATCGGAGAGAGGCGTTGACACTCGCGCGTTACCCGTACAAAACGTCGGTAGTAAATGTAGAAGCCGAGAAAAAACTTGAACGTCTCAAACGTTGGTCGGCCTCAGCCACTCACCGACTACTGCCACTTTTTTCGGATCCATGGTGATTATTCTGCCATTGATGACGTGACCCAAAAACTCGATCAAACGCCGACCAAAGTCGCATTTGGAGAGTTTTTGAAAAAAAATCTCTTTTTTGAAAACTTCAAGAACTTTTTTAAGATGCCTATCGTACTCCCCCAGGGTGAGGCTATACACAAGGATGTCATTGAGATACACCACAACCAAATCATCAAGGTTAAGACGGAAAATGTCGTTCATCGTCGCCATGAATGGCGACGGGGCATTCGTAACTCCAAACGAAATTGCTGGGGCCCAAATAGGAGGCGAGTAGGACACAAGTACGACACAACTAGGGTGCAACAAGGGCGCAACTAGTGCGCATGTAGGGCGCAAGTACTGCACAAGTAGGGTACAAGTAGGGCACAACTATGGGACAACTAGGGTGCAACTAGGGCGTAAGTAGGACGCAAGTAGGGCGTAAGTAGGGCACAAGTACGACGCAACTAGGGCATGACTAAGGCGCAAGTAGGGTTCAAGAAGGGTGCAAGTAGGGCGCAAGTAGGATGCAATTAGGATGCAACTAGGGTGCAACTAGGGCGCAAGTAGGGTGCAAGTGGGGCCCAACTAGGGCATAACTAGGGCACAACTTGGGCACAACTAGGGTCCAAGTAAGGTGGAAGTAGGGCGCATCTAGGACGCAACTTGGGTGCAAGTAGGGCGCAACTAGGACGTACGTAGGGTGCAAGTAGGGCACAACTAGGCAGCAACTAGGGTGCAAGTAGGGTGCAAGTAGAACGCAAGTAGGGCACAACTAGGATGCAACTAGGGTGCAAGTAGGGCGCAACTAGGACGTACGTAGGGTGCAAGTAGGGCACAACTAGGCAGCAACTAGGGTGCAAGTAGGGTGCAAGTAGAACGCAAGTAGGGCACAACTAGGATGCAACTAGGACATAACTAGAGTGCAACTAGAACGCAAGTAGGGCACAAGTAGGGTGCAAATAGGGCGCAACTAGGGTGCAACTAGGGTAGAACTAGAGCGCAACATAGGCGCAACTAGGGCACAAGTAAGATGCAAGCAGGGTATAACAAGGGCGCAACTAGGGCGTAATTAGGGCGCAACTAGGACACAAGTAGGACGCAACTAGGGCGTAACTAAGGCGCAACTAGGGCGTAGCTAGTGTCCAGCTAAGACGCGACTAGGGCATACCTAGGGCGCAACTAGGACACAAGTAGGACGCAACTAGGGCGTAACTAAGGCGCAACTAGGGCGTAGCTAGTGTCCAGCTAAGACGCGACTAGGGCATACCTAGGGCGCAACTAGGACGCAAGTAGGGCACAAGTAGGGAACAACTAGGATGCAAGTACAACCCAACTAGGGTGTAGCTAGTACCCAATTGAGGCGCAAGTGGGGCGCAACTAGGCCGCAGTTAGGGCGGAAGTAGGACAGAAGTAGGTCAGAAGTAGGACACAGCTAGGGCGCAACTAGGGCTCTACTAGGGCTCTACTAGGGCACAACTAGGGTGCAATTAGGACGTAGCTAGTGCCTAAGTGATGCGTATGCAGGATGCAAGTAGGGCACAAGAAGGGTGCAACTAGGGCACAACTAGGGCGCAACGAGGGTGCAACTAGGGTGGAACTAGGGCGCAACTAGGGCACAACTAGGGTGCAACTAGGGCGCAACTAGGGCGCAACTAGGGCACAAGCAGAGAACAAGAAAGGCGCAAGTAGGGCGCAACAAGGGTGCACCTAGGGCGCAAGTAGGGCGCAAGTTGGAGGCAAGTAGGGTGAAACTGGGGCGCATCTAGGACAAAAGTAAGGCACAACTAGGGTGTAAGTAGGGTGCAAGTAGGGTGCAACTAGGGCGCTACCAGGGCACAAGTAGGGCGCAACAAAGGCGCACCAAGGGTGCAACTAGGGTGTAACTAGGGTGCAACTAGAGTACAACAAGGATATAAGTAGGGTACAATTTGGACGTAACTAGGGCACAACTGGAGAGTAAGTGGGGTACAGTGGGGGCACAACTAGGGCACAACAAGGGCGCAACTAGGGTGCAAGAAGGGAGCAACTTGCACACAACTAGGGAGTAACTAGGGCATAAGTTTAGCCAAACTAGGGCACAGATTGAGCCCAATTGAGGTGTAACTACGGCGCAAGTATGGCACAACTAGGGCGCAACTAGGGTGCAACTTGAGCTCTACAAGGGCGTAACTAGGGCACAACTAGGGTGCAACTAGGGCGCACCTAGGGCGTAGCTATTGTCCAACGGAGGCACAACTAGGACTCAACTAGGGTAGAACTAGGAAACAACTCGGGCACAAGTAGGGCACAAGCAGGAGATAACTTTGGCGCAACAAGGGTGCAACTAGGGGGCATGTAGGGTGCAAGTAGGGCACAAAAAGGGCAAAAGTAGGGCGCAAGTTTGGTGTAACTGGGGAGCAACTTGGGACACTCGTAGGGCGCAAGCAGGGTGCAAGTAGGGTGCAAATAGAGCGCAACTAGGGTGCACATGGGAAGTAACAGGGGCTCAACTAGGGCACAAATAAGGCACAAGTATGGCGTAACAATGGCGTAACTTGGGTGCAAATAGAGTGCAAGTGGGGCACAAGTAGGGTGCAACTACGGTGCAACTAGGGCGCAAGTACAAGGCAACAAGGTTGCAAGTAGGGTGCAAGTAGGGTGAAACTATGGTGCAATGAGGACACAACTAGGCCGCAAGTAGGGTGCAAGTAGGGCGCAACTAGGGCGTAACTAGGGCGCAACTAGGACCCAACTAGAGCACAACTCAGGTGCAAATAGGGCGCAAGTAGGGCACAAGGAGGGCGCAACAAGGTCACAACTGGGGCGCAAGTAGGGCGCAAGTAGGGCGCAAGTAGGGCGTAACTAGGGCGCAACTAGGGCGCAAGTAGGGCGCAAGTAAGGCGCAAGTAAGGCACAACTAGGATGCAAGTAGGGCGTAAATAAGACGCAAGCAGGGTCCAACTAGGGTGCAACTAGGACGGAATTAGGGCGCAAGTAATGTACAAGAAGGGCACAAGTAGGGAGCAAGTAAGGTGCAACTAGGGCGCAAGAATGATGCAACTAGGACGCAAGTATGGGGTAACAAGGGCATAACTAGGGCGCAAGTAGGGTGCAAGTAAGGCGCAACTAGGACGCAAGTAGGGCAGGACCCAACTAGGGTGCAACTAGGGCGCAATTATGGTGAAAGCAGGTACAAGAAGGGCGCAAGTAGGGCACAAGTAGGGCTCAGGTAGGGTGCAACTAGGGTGCAACTAGGGCGCAACTAGGGGATGACTAGGGCACAAGAAGGGTACAAGGAGGGGAGAAATACGATGCATCTAGGGTGCAGCTAGGGCGCAACTAGGCCGTAACAAGGGTGCAACTAGGGTGCAAGTAGGGCGCAAGAAGGGCGCAAGTAGGACGTAACTAGGGCGAAATTAGAGGGCAAGTAGGGTGTAAGTAGGATGCAAGTAGGGTGCAACTGGGGTACAACCAGGGCAGAACGAGGGCACAGCTAGGGCGCAATTAGAGCGCAACTAAGGCGCAACTAGAGCGTAGTAGGGCGCAAGTAGGGTGCAAGTAGGGTGCAACAAGGGCACAACAAGGGCATAAATAGGGTGCAACTAGGGTGTAAGCAGGGCAGAAGTAGGGTACAAGTAGGGTTCAAGTAGGGCACAACTAGGGCGCAACTAGGGCGCAATTAGAGCGCAAGCAGGGTGCAAGTAGGATGCAACTAGGGCACAACTAGGGCGCAAATAGGATGCAAGCAGGACACAACTAGAGCACAATTAGGACAAAAATAACGCGCAAGTAGGGCGCAAGTAGGACGCATCTAGGGCGCAAGTAGGACGTAACCAGGGTGCAAGTAGGACACAAGTAGGGTGTAACTGAGGCGCAACTAGGGCAAAGTTAGGGCGCAGCTAGGGCGCACCTAGGGCGCAACTAGGGCGTAACTAGGGTGCAACTAGGACGCAACACGGGACAACTAGGGTGGAATTGGGGCCTACTAGGGCCGCAAATCGGGCGCAACTAGGACGCAAGTGGGGCGCAAAATGGGGCGCTACTAGGGTGCAACAAGGGAGCAACTAGCGTAGGAGGAGGGAGCAACTAGGGCACAAGTAAGGCCGAACATGGGCAAACCTAGTGCCTAGCTAAGGCGCAACTAGGGCACAACTAGGGCGCAATTTGGGTGCTACTAGGGTCCAACTAATGTGCAAGTAGGGCGCAAGTAGGGCGTAACTAGGGCGCAACGAGGGCATAGCTAATGCCCGACTGAGTTGCAACTAGGATGCAACAAGGGTGCAACTAGGGTGCAAGTAGGGTTCAAGTAGGGCACAAGTAGGGTGCAACTAGGGCGCAACTATGGCACAAGTAGGTCGCAAGAAGGGCGCAAATAGGGTGCAAGTAGGGCACAACTAGGGTGCAACTAGGGTGCAACTAGGGTGCAACTAGGGCGCAACTATGGCACAAGTAGGTCGCAAGAAGGGCGCAAATAGGGTGCAAGTAGGGCACAACTAGGGTGCAACTAGGGTGCAACTAGGGTACGAGTAGGGCACAACGAAGATGGGCGCGATTAGTGCGTAACTAGGGAGTAAGGAAGGTGCAAGTAGGGCGCTACTAGGGCGCAACAAAGGCGCACCTAGGGTGCAACTAGAGCGTAAGTAGGACGCATGTAGGGCACAAGTAGGGCACAAGTAGAGCACAAGTAGGGCGCAAGTAGAGCACAACTAATGTGCAACTAGTGCCGATGTGGGGCACACGTAGGGCGAAAGCAGGGTGCAACCAGGGAGCAACAAGGGCATAACAAGCCCACAACTAGGGCGCAACTAGGGGCTAACTAGGGCACAAGTAGGGCGCAAGTAGGACGCAAGTAGGGTGCAACTACGGGATAACTAGAGCGCAACTAGAAAACAACCAGGGCACAAGTATGGCACAAGTACTGCNAACTAGGGTGTAAGTAGGGCGCAAGTAGGGCACTACTAGGGCACAACAGGGTGTAACTAGGGTGCAACTAGGGTGTAAGTAGGATGCATGTAGAAGTCTATTAGGACCCAAGTAGGGTGCAACTATGGCGTAAGTGGTGCGTAACTTGGGCGCACGTACGGCGCAAGTAGGGCGCTACCAGGGCGCAACTAGGGTGTAACAAGGCCACAACTAGGACATACCTAGGGCGCAAGTGGGGCCCAAGTAAGGCCTAAGTCGGGCCCAACTAAGACACAACTAGGGTGCAACTAGGGCACAATTATGGCGCAAGTTGTGCGCAAGTAGGGCGCTAATGAGGCGCAAGAATGGCGCAACTAGGGTGCAAGTAGGGGGTAACTAGGGCGCAACTAGGGCACAACTAGGACGCAAATATGGTATAACTAGGGCGCAAGTAGGGCACAAGCAGGGCGCAAGAATGGTGCAAGTAGGGCACAATTAGAGAACAACTAGGGCGCAAGTAGAACAAGGAAGGATGCAAGTAGGGCATAACTAGGGCGTGCCTAGGGCAAAACTAAGGTACAAGTGGGGCGCAAGTACGGCCCATGTAGGGTGGTACTACGATACAAGTAGGGCGCAAGTAGGGAAAACCTAGGGTGCAAGTAGGGTGCAAGTAGGGCACAAGTAGGGTGCATCTAGGGCGCAACTAGGTTGCAAATAGGGTACAAGTAAGGTACAAGTAGGGTCCAAGTAGGGTATCACTAGGACGCAACTAGGGCGCAACTAGAGCGCAACTAGGGCACAACTAGGATGAAACTAGGGCGCAACTAGGGCACAAATAGGGCACAAGTAGGGCCTAACTACAATGTAACTAGGGTGCGACAAGGACGCAACTAGGGCGCAACTAGGGCGCAAGCAGGACGCAACTAGAGCACAAGTAGGGTGTAACAAGGGTGCAAGTAGGGCGCAAGTAGGGCGCAAGTAGGGTAGAAGGAGGGCGCAACTAAGGTGCAAGTAGGGTGCAACTAGGACCCAAGTAGGACGCAAGTAGGGCGCAACAAGGGCACAACTAGGGCGTAACTAGTGCGCAACCAGGGCGCAAGTAGGGCGCAACCAGGGCGCAAGTAGGGTGCAACTAGGACCCAAGTAGGACGCAAGTAGGGCGCAACAAGGGCACAACTAGGGCGTAACTAGTGCGCAACCAGGGCGCAAGTAGGGCGCAACCAGGGCGCAAGTAGGGTGCAAGTGAGGCCCATGTAGGGTGCAATTAGGGCGTAGGTAGGGTGTAACCAGGACGCAACTACAGCACAACTAGAGCGCAACTAAGGTGGAACTAGGGCGCAAGTAGGGCACAATTAGGCCGCAAGTAGGCTGCAACTAGGGTGTACCTAGGGCGCGACTAGGGCGTAACTAGGGCGCAACTAGGGCGCATCTAGGACTTAAGTATGGCGTAAGTAGGGCACAACTAGGATGCAAGAAGGGTGTAACTAGGGCACAACTATGGCACAACTAGGGCGCAAGTAGGGCACAAGTAAAGCGCAACTATGGTACAACTAGGGCTAAACTAGGGAGCAACAAAGGGCAAGCAGGACACAGGTAAGGCACAAGTAGGGCGCAACTAGGGCACAACTAAGACGTGAGTAGGACGTACGTAGGACGGAAGTAGGGCGTAATTATGGTGCAACTCTGGCGCAACTAGGACGCAAGTAGGGCACAACTAGGACACAACTAGGACGCAGCAGGGGTACAACTAGGGGGCAACAAGGGTGTAGCTAGTGTCGAACTGAGGCGCAACAAGGGTGCAACTAGGATGCAACTAAGGCACAACTATGGTGCAACTAGGACGCAACTAGGGCGCAACTAGGGCGCAAATAGGGTGCAACTAGGATGCAAGCAAGGCACAAATAGGGCGTGATTGCAGCATTCGCATCCTAGTTTTGGGTCCCTAGTCTCGGAGACAGTTCGGGCTTGCCTTGGGGAGATGAAAGTGGATACAACACCAGGATCTCCCATGTCATTACTATTCTGGGCCGTTGGCACTTATCTATAGAGTTTGAATGGGATCCGGAGTTGTAGCACCGGTATGATAGTACCATGCTTTGAAAGGGATGGGTCGAGAATGTGAATTTGTTTTCTCTATGTCGGGACAGACGGAATTCCGGCCCCTTAGTCTCAGAGATTCTCCGGAGGCGCTCACGGAAATCCTTTGCCGTATGCTTTACGACACGTGCCATGGATTTGTTTAGCACCACTTGGGTCATCCATATCCATAGGGACGTGCGACGTGCGTATAGATGAATATTTTGGAGTTTCGGGTCGGCCCGAATTCCGGCCCCTACGTCTCTTCAACTCTGAGGAGGCGCTCACGAAGACCAAACATCCTATGCTCCAGGGCGCGTGTCATGGATTTTTCAAGCGCAACTTGGGTCATCCTTGTCCATATGGGTGTGCCACGTGTGTATGGATGAGTTTCCCTGATTCCGGGTAAGCCAACACTGAGGCGCAACTAGGGCACAACTAGAGCGCAACAAGGGTGCAATCAGGATGCAACTAGGGCACAACTAGGGCACAACTAGGGTGCAACTAGGATGCAATTGGGACGTAACAGGGGTGCAACTGCGATGCGATTTGGGTACAACTAGGGCACAACTGGGGCGCAACTGGGGCACAACTGGGACGCAACTGGGGCCCAACTAGGGTGCAACTATGGCGCAACTAGGGAGCAACTAGGGTACAACTAGTGGCCAACTAGGGCAAAAGTACGGTACAACTAGGACACAACTAGTGCCCATCTGTGGCACAACTAGGGCGCAAGTAGGGCACACGTAGGGCGAAACTAGGGTGCAACCAGGGACAACAAGGACACAACTAGGGCGCAACTAGGGTGCAACTAAGGTGTAGCCTGTATTGAATTGAGGCGCAACTTGGGCGCAACTAGGGTGCAACTACAGCGCAAGCAGGGCACACGTAAGGCACAACTATGGCACAAGTATGGTCCAACTAGGGCGTAGCTAGTGCCCAACTGAGGCGTAAGTAGGACGCAACTAGGGCACAACTAGCGCGGAAGTAAGACAGAAGTAGGGCGTAACTAGGGTGCAAGTAGGACGTAAGTAGGGTGTAACTAGGGCACAACTAGGGCCCAACTAGGGTGCAACTAGAGTGCAACTAGGACGTAGCTAGTGCCCAACAAAGGTGCAACTCTGGCCCAAGTAGGGTGCAAGTAGGGCGCAAATAGGACGCCACTAGGGCACAACTAGGGCGCAACTAGGGCGCAAGTAGGGTGCAAGTAGGGCGCAAGAAGGGCGCAACTAAGACGCAATTAGGGTGCAACTAGGACATAAGTAAGGTGCAAGTAGGGTACAAGTACGGTGTAACTAGGACGTAACTTGGACAAAAGTAGGAGGCAAGTAAGTCACAAGTAGGGCACAAGTTGGATTAAACTATGGCGTAGCTAGGCGCAACCAGGACGTAACTAAGGCGTACCTAGGGTGCAACTAGGGTGCAAATAGGGAATAACTAGGGCACAATAGGTGCACAATTGGGGCACAATTGGGGCACAACAGGGACACAACAAGAGCGCAACTGGGGCGCAATTGGGGCGCAACTTTTGCGCAACTTGGGCGCAACCATGGCACAATCAAGGAGCAACTAGCATACAACTATGGAGCAACTAGGGCACAAATACGGCCAAACTAGGGCGCAACTAGTGCTCCAGTGAGGGGCAACTTGGGCACAACTAGGGCCTAAGTAGGGCACAACTAGGGTGCAACTATGGCGCAACTAAAGTGCAATTAGGGCGCAAGTAGGGTGCAACAAGGGCGCAACTAGGGTGCAACTAGGGAGTAGCTAGTGCCAAACTAAAGTGCAACTAGGGCGCAACCACGGAGCAACTAGGGCATAAGAAGGGCGCATGTAGGGTGGAACTAAGGCGCAACAAGGGCGCAAGTAGGGCACAAGAAGGGCACAAGTAGGGCGCAACTAGGGCGCAACTAGGATGCAGCTGGGGCGCAAATAGGGCACAAGTAGAGCGAGGGAAGGGTGCAAGTAGGGTGTAAGTTGGGTGTAAGTAGGGCGCAAGTAGGGCACAATGAGGGTGTAACTGGGACTAGGGCGCAAGTAGGGTGCACATAGGACGCAACTAGAGCTCACCTAGGACACAAGTAGGACGCAACTAGGTCGCAAGTAGGGCGCAAGCACTGCACAACAAGGGCGCAACTAGGGCGCAACTAGGGTGCAACTAGGATGCAAGTACGGTGCAACTAGGGCGTAAGTAGAGCGCAAGTAAGGCTCAACTAGGGCGCAAGTAGGGCGCAAGCACTGCACAACAAGGGCGCAACTAGGGCGCAACTAGGGTGCAACTAGGATGCAAGTACGGTGCAACTAGGGCGTAAGTAGAGCGCAAGTAAGGTGCAAGTAAAGCACAACTAGGGTGCAGCTGGGGCTCAACTCGGGTGCAACAAAAGCGCAAGTAGGACGCAAGTAGGGTGTAAGTAGGGCGTGACTAGGGCGCAACTAGGGTGCAACTATTGCACAACTAGGGCACAACTAGGGTGCAATGAGGGTGCAACTAGGGCGCAACTAGGGCATAAAGAGAGTACAAGTAGGGCGCAAGTAGGGTGCAAGTAGGGCACAACTAAGGCGCAACTAGGGCGCAACAAAGGCGCAAGTAGGGTGCAACTAGGGCGCAACTAGGGCATAAAGAGAGTACAAGTAGGGCGCAAGTAGGGTGCAAGTAGGGCACAACTAAGGCGCAACTAGGGCGCAACAAAGGCGCAAGTAGGGTACATGTAAGGCGGAACTAGGACGCGACTAAGGCGCAACTAGGGCACAACTAGGGCGCAACTAGGGCGCAACAAGGGCGCAAGTGAGGCGCAAGTAGCATGCAAGTAGGGCGCAACTAGGGCGCAACTAGGACGCGACTAAGGCGCAACTAGGGCACAACTAGGGCGCAACTAGGGCGCAACAAGGGCGCAAGTGAGGCGCAAGTAGCATGCAAGTAGGGCGCAACTAGGGCGCAACTAGGGTGTAAATTGGGCACGAGTAGTGCACAAGGAGGATGCAAGTAGGGCACAACTAGGGCGCAACTAGGGCGCAACAAAGGCGCAAGTTGGGTGTAAGTAGGGCGCAACTGGGGTGCGACTAGGGCTTGACTAGGATGCAACTAGGGTGCAACTAGGGTGCAAGTAGGGCACAACTAGGGCGCAACTAGGGCGCAACAAAGGCGCAAGTTGGGTGTAAGTAGGGCGCAACTGGGGTGCGACTAGGGCTTGACTAGGATGCAACTAGGGTGCAACTAGGGCGCAAGTAGGACGAAGTAGGACTCAAGTAGGGCGGGCCTAGGAAGTAACTAGGTCGCAACTAGGGCATACTAGGGTGCAAGTAGGCCGCAAGTAGGGTGCAAGTAGGGCACAAGAAGGACGTAAGTAGGGTATAACTAGGACGCAAGTAGGAAGCAAATAGGGCGTAAATGGTCACAAAAAGGGTGCAAGTAGGATGCAACTAGGGTACAAATAGGACACAAGTAGGGTGCAACTGGGGTGCAACTAGGCCGCAACTAGGGTTCAAGTAGGCCTTGAATAGGGTTCAAGTAGGGCGCAAGTAGGGGGCACATAGGGCGCGATGAGGACGCAATTAGGGCACATGAAAGTCGCAAATAGGTAGTAACTAGGGTGCAACTAGGGTGAAATGAGAGCGCATCTAGGGCGCAACTAGGGCGCAAGTAGGGTACAAAAAGAGCACAATTAGGGTACAACTATGGCCCAACTAGGGCACAACAAGGATGCAAGTAGGGTGAAAGTAGGGCACAATTGGGGCATAACTAGGGCACAAATAGGGCACAACTAGGGCGCAATAAGGGCGCAAGTAGGGCACAAGTACAGCACAACTAGGGCACAACTAGGGTACAACTTGGGCACAAAGAGGGTGCAACAAGGGCGCAACTAGGGCCCAATTAGTGTGCAAGTAGGGTGCAAGTAGGGCGCAAGTAGTTTGTAATTAGGGCGCAATTAGGGCACAACTAGGGCGCAAGTATGGTACAACTAGGGCACAACAAGGGCGCAAGTAGGGAACAATGAGGGCGTAACTAGGTCGCAACTAGGGCGCAAGTAGGGCACAACTAAGGCGCAAGTAGGGTGTAAAGAGAGACAAGTAGGATGCAACAAGGGCGCAACAAGGGTGCAACTTGGATGTAACTAGGGTGCAACTAGGGTGCAACTAGTGCGTAACGAGGGTGTAAGCAGGGCCAAAACAGGGTGCAAGTAGGGTGCAACTAGGACGGAAATAGGACACAACCAGGGCGTAAGTAGGGCACAAGTATGTTGCAAGTAGGGCATAAGTAGGGCGCAACTGTGGTGCCAATAGGGTGTCCCTAGGGCACAACAAGAACTTAAGTAGGGTACAAGTAGGGCACAAGTAAGGGAAAAGTGGAATGCAAGTATGGCGCAACTAGGGCGCAATGAGGACGCAAGTAGGGCGCATGAAAGTCACAAATATGGTGCAAGAAGGGCGCAGGTAGGACACAACTACGAGGCAACTAGGGCGCAAGTAGGGCAAAAGTAGGGCATAACTAAGGTGCAACCCAGGCACAACTAGGACGCAAGTAGGGCAAAGGTAGGGTGCAAGTAGGGCGCAGCTAGGACGCAACTAGGGTGTAACTTGGCCGCAAGTAATGTACAACCAGGATGCAACTAAGGCGCAACTTGTGTGTAACTAGGGTGCAAGTAGAGCGCAACTAGTGCGTAACTAAGGCGCAAATAGAGCAAAAGTAAGGCACAAATTGGACACAACTAAGGAGCAAAGGGCACAAGTAGGGCGCAACTAGGGCGTAACTATGGCACAAGTAGGGTGCAAATAGGGCACAAGTAGGGTGCAAGGAGGGCGTAACTATGGCGCAACTATAACGCAACTATGGCGCAACTAGGATGCACGAAGGGCGTAACTAGGATCCAACTAGGGTGCAACTAGAGCGTAACTATGGCACAACTAGGGCGCAAGCAGAGTGCAAGTGGGGCGTAAGTAGGGCACAAGTAGAGCGCAAGTAAGGCTCAACTAGGGCGCAAGTAGAGTGCAAGTGGGACGTAAGTAGGGCACAAGTAGAGCGCAAGTAGGGCTCAACTAGGGCACAACTAGGATGCGTGTAGGACGCAAGTAGAAAAAACGGCCCAACTAAGGTGCAACTTGGGTGCAACTAGGGCGCAACTAGGGTGCAACTAAGGCGCAAGTAGGGAGCGAGTAGGGCGGAACTAGGGTGTAGCTAAGGCGTAACTAGAGCTCAACTAGGATGCAACAAGGACACCAGAAGGACAAATTAGAGTGCAAGTTGGGTGCAAGAAAGGCTTACGTAGGGCGCAACAAGAGCACAACTGGGTCACAAGAAGGATGCAAGTAGGGTGCAACTAGGGCGCAATCAGGGCTTAACTAGGCTGCACCTACAATGCAAGTAGGATGAATCTAGGGCAAAAATACAGTGCAACTAGGGCACAACAAGGGTGCAACTAGGGTGCAACTGGGGCACAAGTAGGGTACAACTAGGATGCAACTAGGGCACAGCTAGGGCGCAACTAGGGCGCAACTAGGACAAAAGTAGGGTGCAAGTAGGGCACAAGTAGGGCGTAAGTTGGACGGAACGAGACTGCAAGTAGGGTACAACTAGCGCATAACTAGGACGCAAGTAGGATGCAAGAAGGGCGCAACTAGAGCGTAACTAGGACACAATTAGGGCGCAAACAAGGCACAAGTAGGGTGCAAGTAATGCACAACTAGGGTGCAACTAGGGTGCAACTAGGGCGCAAGTAGGATGCAAGAAGGGCGCAACTAGAGCGTAACTAGGACACAATTAGGGCGCAAACAAGGCACAAGTAGGGTGCAAGTAATGCACAACTAGGGTGCAACTAGGGTGCAACTAGGGCGCAAGTAGGACGCACGTAGGGCGCAAGTAGGGTGCAGCTAGGGTACAACTATGGTGTAACTAGGACGCAACAAGGGCGCAAGTAAGGTGCAAGTAGGGCGCAACTAGGGCACAACTAAGGCGCAACTAGGGCGCAACTAGGGCACAACTAGAGCGCAAGTACGGCGGAAGAAGGGCGCAAGTACGGCGCAACTAAGGCGCAACTAGAGCGCTAGTAGCGCGCAACTAGGCCACAATTAGGGTACAAGTAGGGCGTAACTAGGGCGCAACTAGGGCAAAACTACGACACAAGTAGGGCACAAGTATGGCACAATTACGGCACAAGTAGGGTGGAAGTAGGGTACAACAAGGGCATAAGGAGGGTGTATCTGAGGCGCAAGTATGGCACAAGTAGGGGACAACTAGGTTGCAACTAGGGCACAACTAAGGCAAAAGTAGGGCCCAAGTAGGGCGCAACTAGGGCACAACTAGGGCGCAATTAGAGTACAACTCGGGTGCAACTAGGACACAAGTAGGGCGCAAGTAGGGTGCAAGTAGGGCGCAATTAGGATGCAACTAGGGGATAACTAGGGTGCAAGTAGGGCACAAGTAGTACGCAAGTAGGGTGCAAGTAGGGTGCCAGTATGGCCCAACTAGGGCGCAATCATAGTGCAAGTAGGGTGCAAGTGGGGCGCAAGTAGGGCGTAACAAGGGCGCAACCAGGGCGCAACTAGGGTGTAAGTAGGGCGCAACCACTAGGGCGCAACTAGGGTGCAACTAGTGCACAGCTAGGGCACAGGTAGGGTGCAAGTAGGGCACAATTAGGGTGTAACTAGGTCGCATCTAGGGCGCAAGTATGGTGCAACTAGGGCACGAGTAGAGCGAAGCAGGACACAAGTAGGATGCAAGTAGGGCACAACCAGGGCGCAACTAGGGGACAACTAGGACGCAATTAAGATGCAATTAGGGTGCAAATAGGGCGCAACTAGGGCTCAATTAGGGTGCAACTACGGCGCAAGTAGGGTGCAACTACGGCGCAACTAGGGTGCAACTAGGGCGCAACTAGGATGCAGCAAGGGCTCAGCTAGAACGCAACTAGTGTGCAAGTAGAGCACAACTGGGGCGCAAATAGTGCGGAACAAGCCTGCAACTAGGGCACAAGTACGGCCTGAGTAGGGCGCAAGTAGGGCACAAGTAGGGCGCAAGCAGGGTGCAAGTAGGGCGGAACTAGGCCGCAACTAGAGCGCAACAATCGTGCAACTAGGGCACGAGTGGGGCGCAAGTAGGGCGCAATCAGGGTGCAACTAGGGCACAACTAGGACACAACTAGGGAACAAATAGAGCAAAAGAAGGGTACAACTAGGGCACAACTAGGGTGCAACCAGGGCGCAACTACGGCGCAAGTAGGGCACAAGTAGGGTGCAAGTAGGGTGTAACTAGGTTGCAACAAGTTCGCAACTAGGGCACAACTAGGGTGCAACCAGGGCGCAACTACGGCGCAAGTAGGGCACAAGTAGGGTGCAAGTAGGGTGTAACTAGGTTGCAACAAGTTCGCAACTAGGGCACAACTAAGGTGTAAGTAGGGTTCAACAAGGGCTCAACTAGTACGCAACTAGGGTGCAACTAGAGCGCAATTACGGCGGAAGTACGGCGCAAAAACGTCACAACTAGGGCGCAACTACAACGTAACTTGTGCGCAGCTAGGGCGCAACTAGTACGCAACTAGGGTGCAACTAGAGCGCAATTACGGCGGAAGTACGGCGCAAAAACGTCACAACTAGGGCGCAACTACAACGTAACTTGTGCGCAGCTAGGGCGCAAGTAAAGTGCAAGCTAGGTACAAGTTGAACGCAACTTAGGCGCAACTAGGGCACAAATTGGACGCAAGTAGGGTGCAATTAGGGAGTAAGTATGGCACAAGGAGGGCACAACTAGGGCGCAAGTAGGGTGCAAGTAGGGCGCAACTATGGTGCAACTATGACGCAAGTAGGACGCAACTTGGGCGCAAGAAGGGCGCAACTAGGGTGCAACAAGGGCGCAACTAGGGCGCAACTAGGGACCAACTACGGCGCAAGAAGGGTGCAAGTGGGGCAAAAACTAGGGAACAAGTAGGGCCCAACTAGGGTGCAACTAGGGTGCCACTAGGATGCGTGAAGAACGCAAACAGGTTGCAAGTAGGGCGTAACTAGGGCGCAACTAGGGTGCAACTAGGGCGTAACTAGCGTGCAACTAGAGCACAAGTAGGGCGCAAGTAGGGCACAACTAGGGTGCAACTAGGGCATAACAAGAGCACAACTAGGGCACAACTAGGACGCAAGTAGGGCGCAAGTAGGGCACAATCAGGGCACAACTAGGGGGCATCAAGGGCTGAACTAGGGTGCAAGTAGGATGCAAGTAGGGCGCAAGTAAGGCACAAGTAGGGTGCAAGTAGGGCGCAAGTAGGGCACAATCAGGGCACAACTAGGGGGCATCAAGGGCTGAACTAGGGTGCAAGTAGGATGCAAGTAGGGCGCAAGTAAGGCACAAGTAGGGTGCAAGTACGGCACAACTAAGCAGTAAGTAGGACGCAACTATGGCGTAAGTAGCGCGCAAGAAGGGCACATGTAGGGCACAAGTAGGGCGCAACTAGGGTACAACTAGGGTACAAGGAGGGTGTAAGTAGGGTGCAACTAGGGCGCAAACAGGGCACAACGAGGGCGTAACAAGGGCGCACGTAGTGCTCGAGTAGGGTACAACTAGGGCACAACTAGGGCGCAGCTAGGGCGGAAGTATGGCACAAGTGGGGCGAAACTATGGCTTAGCTAGGGTGCAACTAGGGCGCAACTAGGGTGCAACTAGGGTGCAAGTAGGGCACAACTAGCGTGCAAGCAGGGTACAATTAGGGCGCATGTAGGGCGCAAGTAGGTCGCAACTAGGGTGCAACTAGGGTGTAAGGGGGGTACAAGTATGACGCAACTAGGGCCAAACAGGGCGCAAGGAGGGCGTAACAAGGGCGCAAGTAGGGCTCGAGTAGGGTGCAACTAGGGCACAACTAGGGTGCAAGAAGGGCGCAAGTGGAGCGCAACTATGGCCCAACTAGGGTGCAACTAAGGTGCAAGTAGGGCACAAATAGGGCACAACTAGGACGCAACTAGGGCACAACTAGGGCCCAAGTAGGGTGCAAGGAGGGCGCAATTAAGGTACAACTAGGGCACACCTAGGGCGCAACTAGGGTGCGACTAGGGCACAAGTAAGGCAAAGTAGGGTGTAAGTAGGGTGCAAATAGGGTGCAAGTAAGATGCAAGTAGGACGCAACTAGGGCACAACTAGGGCACAAGTAGTACACAAGTAAGGTAAAAGTAGGGCGACACTAGGGCTCAAGTAGGGTGCAACTACAGTGCAAGTATGATGCAACTAGGGCGCAAATAGGGCGCAACTAGGGCACAGCTATGAAGCAACAAGGACGCAACTAGGGTGCGGCTAGAGCGCAAGTAGGGCACAACTTGGACGCAACTAGGGCGTAACTATGGTGCAAGTAGGCCGCAACTAGGGCACAAGAAGGGAGCAAGTAGAACGCACGTATGGTGCAAGTAGGATGGAACTAGGGCGAAACTACGTCGCAACTAGGAGACAACTTCGGAACAAGTGGGGTACGACAGGGTGCAAGTAAGGCACAACTAGGGTGCAACTAGGGTGCAACTAGGGCGCAAGTAGGGCGCAAGTAGGGTGCAAGTAGGGTGCAGCTAGGGCGCAACTAGGGTGCAAATGGGGCGCAACTAGGGCGCAAGTAAGGCACAACTAGGGTGCAACTAGGGTGCAACTAGGGCGCAAGTAGGGCGCAAGTAGGGTGCAAGTAGGGTGCAGCTAGGGCGCAACTAGGGTGCAAATGGGGCGCAACTAGGGCTCAAGTAAGGTGCAAGTAGGGCATAAATGAGGCACAACTAAGGCCCAACTAGAGCGCAAGTATGGCAGAAGTAGGGCACAACTAGGGCGTAACTAGGACGCAACTAGGGCACAACTAGTGCACAACTAGGACACCACTAGGGCGCAACTAGGGCACAAGTAGGGCGCAAGTAGGGTGTATCTAGGACGTAAGTATGGCACAAGTAAGGCACAAGTATGCCGCAAGTAAGGCGCAAGTAGGGCACATCTAGGACGCAACTAGGGTGTAACTAGGGCCCAAAAAGGGCACAAGTAGGGCGCAAGTAGGGCGTAAGTAGGACGTACCTACAACGCAAATAAGGCACAAGTAGGACTTGAATAAGGTGCAAGTAGGGCACAACTAGGGTACAACTAGGGTGCAACTAGGGCGTACTTAGGGCGAAACAGAGACGCAGCAATGGTGCAATATAGTGCAAGTAGGGCGAAAGTCCGGCGCAACAAGGGCCCAAGTAGGGTGCAAGGAGGATGTATCTATGGCGGAAGTAGGGTGCAACTAGAGCACAAATAGGGTGGAACTAGAGTGCAACTAGGGTGCAACATTGGCGCAAGTAGGGCCCTTCTAGGGTGCAAGTAGGGTGCAAGTGGGGCGTCACAATAGCACAAGTAGGGCGTAACTAGGGCACAACTAGGATGTATGTAGGGTGCCAATAGATTGAACATGATGCAACTAGGGCACAACTAGGGTGCAACTAGGGTTCAACTAGGACGCAAGTAAGGTGCAACTAGGACACAACTAGGGCGCAACTAGGGCCCAATTAGAGCACAACTAGGGTGCAACTAGGACACAAGTAGGGCGCAAGTAAGGCGCAAGTATGGCGCAATTAGGGCTCAACTAGGGGGCAACTAGGGTGCAACTAAGGTGCAAGTAGGGTGCAATTAGGGGGCAAGTAGGATGCACATAGGGTGCCCATATGGCTCAACTAGGGCGCAACTAGGGTACAACTTGGACGCAAATAGGGCACAATTAGGACGTAACTAGGGTGTAACTGGGGCGCAACAACTTTGCAACTAGGGTGCAACTAGGGCCCAAGAAGGGTACAAGTGGGGCGCACGTAGGGCACAAGTAGGGTGGAACTAAGGTGCAACTAGGGAACAACTAGGATGTTTGTAGGGCGCAAGTAGGTAGCAAGTGACGCAACTATGGTGCAACTACGGTGCAACTAGGGAGCAACTAGGGTGTAACTGGGGCACAAGTAGGGCACAACTAAGGTGCAACTTTGGTGAAACTCAAGCAAGACTACGGCGCAACTAGGACGCCAGTAGGGCGTAAGTAGGGCGCAAGTAGGGCGCAATTAGGGCACAACTGGGGGACAAGTAGGGTGCAACTAGGGTACAAGTAGGACACAAGTAAGGCGCAAGAAGGGCGCAAGTAGGGTGCCAGTACGACAAGACTTGGGCGCAACAAGGGTGCAAGTAGGCCGCAAGTACGGCGCAAGTAGGATGCAAGTAGGGCACAAATATGGCGTAACTAGTGCACAACTAGGGCACAACTAGGGCACAACTAGGGCACAAGTAGGGCCCAAGCAGGCCACAACAATAGGGCAACTAGGGCGCAAGTAGGGCATAAGTAGGGTGCATGTAAGCCGCAAGTAAGGTGCAACTAAGGTGCCAGTATGGCCCAACTACGACGCAACTAGGGCGCAACTAGGGTGCAACTAGGGCGCAACTAGGGCGCAACTAGGTAGCAAGTAGGGTACAAATGGTGAGCAACTAGGCGGCAACCAGGGCGCAACTAGGGCGCATCTAGGGCGCAACTAGGGCGCAACTAGGTAGCAAGTAGGGTACAAATGGTGAGCAACTAGGCGGCAACCAGGGCGCAACTAGGGCGCATCTAGGGCCCAACTAGGGTGTAAGTAAGGCGCAACTAGGGTGCAACTAGGGCCCAACTAGGGCACAACTAGGTCACAACTAGGGCGCAATCAGGGTGTAACTAGGGCCCATCTAGGGCGCAACTAGTGTGCAACTAGGGCTTCAGAGCGGTGAAGAAGGGTGCAAGTCGGGCACAAGTAGGGCGCAAGTAGATCACAACTAGGATACAACTAGGGCGCAAGAAGGATACAAGAAGGGCCTAACTAGGGTGCAACTAGGGCTCAACTAGGGTACAACTACGATGTAAGTAGGGTGTAACTACGTCGCAAATAGGGCACAACTAGGCCGCAAGTAGGGCACAACAAGGGCTCAACTAGGATGCAACTAAGGCAAAAGTAGGGTCGAACTAGGGCACAATGAGGGTGCAACTAGCGCACAACTGAGGCGCAACTAGGGGACAAGTAGGACACAAGTAGGGCGCAAGTAGGGAGAAAGTAGGGCGGAACTAGGCCGCAACTAGGGCGCAACTAGCACGTACCTAGGGCAAGTAGGGCGCAACTAGGGTGCAACTAGGGCGCAACTAGGGAGAAACCAGGATACAACAATGGTGCAAGTAGGGCAAAAAGAGGGCCCAAGTAGGGCAAAACTAGGGTGCAACTAGGGCGCAACTAGGGCGCAACTAGGGTGCAACTAGGGCGCAACTAGGGTGCAACTAGGGCTCAACTAGGGAACAAATTTGCAGCATTTAAGGTACAAGTAGGGTGCAACTGGGGCGCAAAACTTGTAGAACTAGGGTGCAACTAGAGCGTAAGTACGGCGGGAGTTGGGCGCAACTAAGGCGTAACACGGGCATAACTAGAGCGCAACTAGTGCGCAAGTAGGGCACAACTAGGGCACAACTAGGGTCCGAGTAGGGTACAAGTAGGGTGCAACTACGGTGCAACAACGACGCAAGTAGGGCATAACTAGGGCGCAAGTAGGGTACAAGTAGGGTGCAACTAGGGTGCAACTATAGTGCAACTAGGGCGTAACTAGGGTGCAAGCAGGGTGGAAGTGGGGCACAAGTAGGGCACAAGTAGGGCACAACTAGGGCGTAACGAGGATGCATGTAGGACCCAAGTAGGTTACAAGTAGGGCACAACTAGGGCGCAACTTGGGTGCAACTAGGGCGCAACTAGGGTACAACTAGGGTGCAAGTAGGGAACAAGCAGGGCACAACTAGGGTGAAACGAGGGTGCAACTAGAGCACAACTAGGGCACAACTAGGGCGCAAGTAGGGTGCAAGTTGAGCGTAATAAGGGCACAACTAAGGGGCATCAAGGGAGTAACTAGGGCGCAAGTAGGGTGTAAGTAGGACGGAAGTAGGGCTAAAGTAGAGTACAAGTAGGGCGTAAATAGGGCACAAGTATGGCACAAGTGAGCGCAAGTAGGATGCAACTAGGGCGCAACTAGGGTGAAACTAGGAAGCAAGGAGGACCCAAGTAGGGCACAACTAAGGCGCAAGTAGGGCGTAACTAGGACGTAAGTAGGGCACAACTAGGGTTCAACTAGGGCGCAACTAGGGTACAAGTAGGGCACAAGTAGGGCGCAAGTAGGGTGCAACGAGGGCACAACTAGGGCGCAACTAGGGCGCAACTAGGGTACAAGTAGGGCACAACTAGGGTTCAACTAGGGCGCAACTAGGGTACAAGTAGGGCACAAGTAGGGCGCAAGTAGGGTGCAACGAGGGCACAACTAGGGCGCAACTAGGGCGCAACTAGGGTGCACATAGGACGCAAGTAGGGCGCAACTAGGCCACAAGTAGGGCACAACTAGGGCACAAGTAGGGTGGAAGTAGGGCGCAATTAGGACGCAACTCGGGCGCACCTAAGGCGCAACTAGGGCGCAACTAGGCCACAAGTAGGGCACAACTAGGGCACAAGTAGGGTGGAAGTAGGGCGCAATTAGGACGCAACTCGGGCGCACCTAAGGCGCAACTAGGGGGCAACAAGGCCACCAGTAGGACGAAGTAGGGTGTAAACAGGGCCCAAGTAAGGTGCAAGTATGGTGCAACTGGGGCATAGGGCATAACTAGGGCACAACTAGGATGCAAGCAGGCCGCAAATAGGGCACAACTAGGGCTCAACTAGGGCACAACTAGGGTGTAACTAGGGCACAACTAGGGCAAAACTAGGGTGCAACTAAGGTGCAACTACGGCAGAACTACAGCACAAGTAGGATGCAAGTTGGACGCAAGTAGTGCGCAACTAGGGAAAAACGAGGCTACAACTAGGGCATAACTAGGGGGCAAGTAGGGCACAACTAGGGCACAACTAGGGCTCAACTAGGACACAACTAGGGTGTAAGAACGGCACAAGTAGGATGCAATTAAGGCACAAATAGGGTGCAACTAGGATGCAACTAGGGCGCAAGTAGGGCGCAAGTACGGCGCAGTTAGGATGTAGCTAGGGTGCAACTAGGATGTGAGTAGGACGCAAGTAAGGTGCAAGTAGGGTGTAACTAGGACAACTAGGGCGCAACTAGTGTGCAATTATGACATAACTAGAGCGCAAGTATTGTGCAACTAGGGCGCAAGTATGGCACAAGTAGGGCACAAATAGGGTACAACTAGGGCGCACCTAGGACACAACTAGGACGCAAGTACGGTGTAAGTACAGCGCAAGTAGGGTGTAAGAAGTGTGCAACAAGGACGCAAGTATGGAGCAAGTGGGGCGTGATTAGGGCACATCTTGGGCGCAACTAGGGTGTAACTAGGGCAAAAGTAGGACGCAATAAGGGCGCAAGGAGGGCACAAGTAGGGAATACCTACGGTGCAACTAAGGTACAACTAGAGCGTGTAGGTCACAAGTAGGGCACAACCAGGGCACAACTAGGGCGCATTTTGGGCAAAATAAGTATGCAACAAGGGCGCAAGTATGGCGTAAGTAGGGTGTAACTAGGGCGCAACTAGGACGGAAGTAGGGCGCAACGAGGGCGAAAGTAGGGTGCAAGTAGGGCACAACTATGGCGTAACTAAACCGCAAGTAGGGCACAACTAGGGCGCAATAAGAGCACAACTAAGTTGCAACTTGGGCGCAAGTAGGGTGCAAGCAGGGTGCAAGTAGGGTGTAAGTAGGGTGCAAGTAGGGCACAAGTAGGATGCAATTAGGGCGCAACTAGGGGGCAACTAGGGCGCAACTAGGGTGCAAGTAGGGCGTAAATTGGACAAAACTAGGGTGCTAGTAGGGTGCCCGTATGATCCAACTAGGGCGCATCTAGGGCGCAACTAGGGTGCAACTAGGGTGTAAGTAGGGTGTAATTAGGGTGCAACTAGGGAAAAACTAGGGCGTAACTAGGTCACAACTAGGCTGTAACTAAGGCGCAACGAGGACGTGCATAGGGAGCAAGTAGGTTGCACGTACAACACAACTAGGGGGCAACTTTGGCGCAAGTAGGGCGGAAATAGGGTGCAACTTTGTCACAAATAGGGTGCAATCAAGGAGCAAGTAAGGCATAACTAGGACGCAACTAGGGTACAGGTAGGGTACAACTACGGTGCAACTACGGCGCAAGTAGTGTGCAACTGCAGCACAACTAGAACGCAAGTAGGGCACAAGCAAGGCACAAGTATGGTGTAACTAGGGCGCAACTAGGGCACAAATAGGGGGGAAATGGGGCGCAAGGAAGGCGCAATTATAGCCCAACTAGAGCGCAATAAGGGCGCATCTAGGGTGCAACTAGGGCACAACTAGGGCAAAACAAGGGTACAACTACAGTGCAACTACGGCGCAAGTAGGGCGCAAGTGGGGTGCAACTAGGGCGCAACTAAGGCACATGCTTTAGGCATAATGTGATAAACTTCGCAATTGAAAACTCGTGATGTCACAATCGGTGACCCCTACTGGACAACAGAAACTTCGAAGAAAATCTACTTAAACGCTCTTCAGAAATTAATCACCAAATTGATGCATACCCCCACTCTGATTCTTGCAATTCATTGCTCACACGACTCGTGTTGCGACAAGTGATGTAAGAATCAGGAACATCACACAAGAACCGTGTCAACAGTAGTACGATCATGTGAAACATGGTATTGCCATTTTTTCCAATGAGTTTCCAGTTAGAGTGAAATCCGTTCTATCACTTAATGTTGCTTGGTCAATGCAACTGAAGGAGGTTGTCATGAGCAAACGGTCAGCATACTTCAACCTTGCTTTTTTTCCCAGCCAGGTAGTTTTTATCATTAACTCCATGTTTTGACAACCAAATTTTTTCACAACTATGCGGAAAGATTACGGAAGACTGTGTCCATGGTCATGGCCTAAACAGCATGTTCACGACTGTAGAGGTCTACATTGGACTTCTTGCTTGGGAATGGAACCGTAAATGGCAGGAAAAGGGGACGTCCACCAGGGTTGGTTCGGGAAAACTACTTCACCGTACAATACGCAGGATACTAACCGTGTTTAGAAACATCGTACCGTGTTTAGAACCATGTTTAGAAACATCGTAGTTTGGTTGAAGGGCATAGTAACCCTTCTACCCAATCCGCGAGGGGGCTTGTGACGCTTTCCTTAGCGAACAATTTTCATTGATGCCCTGCCCAGCGACTTAAGAAAGAAGACTGACGTGCCCACTCACTTCACCATGCTTGATCAGCGGCGTGTGCCGCTGATCGAGGAAAGCGAGGTGGGTCATGTCAACCCCCCTTGCAATTCTTGTTCCCACGCCATAATAGCGACCGAGCGAAAATGCCTGTTTTCAAGATCAAGAGGAAACACTTGTTTTTTACTCTTTTCCTTACTTGTAAGCGTGCTAAGGTTTTACATTCAAAGCTTAATCAATCCCCACCCCAAATTACATTCGGAGTTAAAGGGTTTTTTTTTTTGCACGGGCTCCTGGTAGACCCCACGGTAGCGGGGCCTAGCAGGTTCCCTTTCAACGCATGGGGAGTCTTGAACCCCCCATGCGAACCATACGCAAAATTCCCCCCACAAACATTCACAAACCCCTTGAATGAGGGGTTTGTGCATGTTCAAAGATATTGCTGACATCAAAATGTCGATGCTACATCGCATGGAATGTCGAAATGCTGTGTTTTCTTGATGTTCGTGGGTAAAATGTTAATACTCTCAGGCAATTGAGTAGGGGATTCTTCTTCTTCTGAACAGCAGATAAAACATTTTTTTTCTTCTAAACGCAGGGTAGGTCATTGGTTAATATCAGCATCTTGTATGTTAGCATTGTATAGTTCATTGCACTATGTCTTAAGGTACATTTGACCTCCATCGACTCCAGGACCCAGATTCACGGATACACTAAAGTGCAACACGGATTCATACTTGGCACGCAGTGACTGGAGGAATCAACAGGGATACCGGTCAAAGGCTCCACTCATGTTTAGTTCCACATCAACAGCGTAACCTAGGCGGCTCGGTTCTCTGTCTCTGCCATGGGAATCCGTCTGGCCAAGAGGGATCCGCCTCGGCTTTCTACCGTGGCCGAAAGCCTAAGAGGATCCGTGTTGGCCAGATGTATTCCTACTCCAGAGACGGAGAACCGAGTTGCCTAGGTTACGATGTTGACGTAGAACTAAACATGATTCAGCCTTTGACCAGGATCCACGTCGATGCCTCCAGTCTTGTGTGCCAAGTATGAATCCGTGTTGCACTTTAGTGTGTCCGTGAATCCGCAACCTGACGTCGACCGAGGCCAAACACACCCTTAGCTTGGGTGCGGATGTCACGAAATCGTTATTTTTTCCATCTGTCGCGCCTCATTCTTGGCGGTTTGCAAACTCTCGAGCTTATGTGGCAGCATGCGAGCCAAGTCATCTCGCGTTATTGACCGTGCGACACCATCCATCATTGGAGCACGTGAATCGTCTTTCATCTTTCAACAATTCCCTGTGCGGGTCTCCCTTTCATCGACAAGATGCCTGCTACCAGCATGGCAACTCAACCTTTCATCCACTTTGATCAATGAAAGATGAAAAACTGTCTTCTCGCAGGTTTTTGTTGTATCTCACGGCATTTGCAACAGACATCGGTCATTATCTTGATCCTAAACTCGAACATGAAAATTCAGACATGCGAACCAAATCGTCTTTGTCGACTGGTCGACAAGGGCATTCCGGCCCGGGACGCTCCCCACCCCCCTCCCCCCCCCCATTCCCTTCTTGATTGATGAAGGAGCTCGCATTGTTGAAGCGCGATTCACAGCACTCAACAAGGAGTGTTTTGGCTGTAGATGAAAGTTAACAATGCTTGCAACGTACGTTGCGGGAAAGCGACATCCCAATGATGCATTAATGCGCCTCTTGCACTCCCATGGTTGAACCCGGCCTTAGCGGCTAATTCCTAGATCGCCCCAGTTTTTAGCAGACCATGTCTGAGACGCCCCAACTCTGAGAACAAATGGCTACGTTGTCCCAATTCAAAAAACTTCTGGCTAGGTCGCCCCTATGAATCTAACAAAATCTACAGGCTTTGGGTTTACGGATGACGACGTCGGCGGAGGCCTGAGAGGACGTCACCGTTCGTACATGCGGCATTATCGAACAAACCAGACGCCCCCTCNTTCCCTTCTTGATTGATGAAGGAGCTCGCATTGTTGAAGCGCGATTCACAGCACTCAACAAGGAGTGTTTTGGCTGTAGATGAAAGTTAACAATGCTTGCAACGTACGTTGCGGGAAGCGACATCCCAATGATGCATTAATGCGCCTCTTGCACTCCCATGGTTGAACGATACATTTCCCTGACATCTGAACCCGGCCTTAGCGGCTAATTCCTAGATCGCCCCCATTTTTAGCCGACCATGTCTGAGACGCCCCAACTCTGAGAACAAATGGCTATGTTGTCCCAATTCAAAAAACTTCTGGCTAGGTCGCCCCTATGAATCTAACAAAATCTACAGGCTTTGGGTTTACGGATGACGACGTCGGCGGAGGCCTGAGAGGACGTCACCGTTCGTACATGCGGCATTATCGAACAAACCAGACGCCCCCTCGGACCCCCCCCAAACCAGCATGCCCAATCGCCCCGACACAACTAGACCCTGCGAAGACGTGTAGGACATGAAACCGCTACAAGAAGAAAGCGTGAAACGTCCCTTTCTTGCGACGTATGACGAGTATAGCAATAAAACGTACAAAAGTGCTTCACTACCTATGTAAATACATATACATGTACATATACATGTACATATACATATACATATACATATACATACACATACACATACACATACACATACACATACACATAC